>WEIT01020499.1:7594-89644 GCA_013389985.1 Dryoscopus gambensis | reverse complement strand
CTGAAACAAACTATTGTAAACCTGCAGAAACATTATCTGCTAAATGTTTTCCCATGTTCTGTTTCATGTCTTTCAGCAGGAGGCTTTATTGCAAAAGTTGTTTCAAATCATCTCTTTTTTCTGTTTTATTTTTTGACTTTTGTATCAGATTGTTTCTGATTCGGCTACATTCAGTTCTACCTAAAAAAATTTACAAGTACTCTAGAAGCTTCATGCAACACCTAAGGGAGTAAGAACTATTCTGCTTAGAAATAGGGTAATACAGAAACGTCTCTTGGTGGGTTTTTTTTCTGCTCTGTTTTTTTCCGCTGCTTAAGATATCAATCATTTCATCTCCGAGTCTTATACTTTATATTGCTTTAAGCTTATCTAAATTGCTGACCATCACCATCATCTTTTTTTCCCAAGTTATTGGTCATATTTGCCTCTATTTTCAGCTTTTGCATTGTAAATTCATCTGATAATTCCCTTCAGTTACCTGTTCTTCCATCTGCCCGCTTGATCTCCTCCTCCTATAAGCCCTAGTTTCTTACATCATGTTACCTAGCATGAGTCTGGGTCAATATGCCCAACTTCCCCTGTG
Organism: Dryoscopus gambensis; assembly: GCA_013389985.1. Lineage (NCBI taxonomy): Eukaryota > Metazoa > Chordata > Aves > Passeriformes > Malaconotidae > Dryoscopus > Dryoscopus gambensis. Next base: position 89,061 of record WEIT01020499.1, on the reverse strand, counting down.
ACTTCAACGGTCTTGATCATTATCCTTCCTTTTTTCATTCTGTTTCTCTAAAGCCTCCCACTGATGTAAATGTATCTTTGACTTCAGCGCAAAGAATATCAAGCTCCACATGCATCACTGCAGGACTGCTGAAATCATTTGAGATTTGCTTTGTAAATACTTCTGATCAAACACAATACTTCTCTCCTCAGCTTACTCACAGATACTCAGTACAAAGAGGGTAGATCACCCGATGTCAGTGAAAATTTATAAAAGAATGAAAATTTATAATGTAGAGCTTTTGAGTTAGGGCTTTTGTTTGGTTTGTTTGGTCTTTTTTCCCACCATAAAGCATCATTTTAACACCATAAATTTTTAGTGAGAGCTTGAATTTTATAACATGAAAGAAATTCTGGCATGCCAGTTATGTAGGATTTGCAGTTCAGATATTGTACATTAGCTAGTATATTGAAATAATTCATCTGAAAGAACCCACTACAGATAGAATTGTAAAGGAGATCCCACCTTGAAAACACCTTAGACTGGCTGTGATATTACAGCTTTCATGTTTTCACAGGAGGGCAGATGATGTTTTGCATGAAATATCTGGAAACGAATTCTTCTGACCTGTGAGCCTGTATTTCTTTAATGGTCTTACTATTGCGCAAAATCATAAAGGCAATTACATGGAATTCCCTGTCTGAAGAAAAATGTAAGACGAGATAGGAAAAAAAGGCAGCCAAGAGAACCATGTCAGTAAGAGATGGCATTGAGTTTATTCATGTACACTTCTGTCAGTGAGGAAAAAGCTACTTTTCTGTTCAGATCTTCTTGAAGTTGAAGGCCTAGAGGAAAACATACATCAAGGGAAAACAGGGTTCTTCTTGTCAAGTGATAACTGTGTTTAAACACTGTATTAAAATGCTTGAATTTTAAGTTTTTGTGGTGCCATGGTGTGATGTGTCTCTTTTTCAACAAAACAGGTTGACCCTGGGTTTGTGCCTTAGATAATACATAGCATCTGTGCAGCTTGTTGCAGAATTCAATCCTTGAGTATGAAAAGTTCTCTTTTCACGGCCTATGCATCCATTAGATGTAGTAGATAATGAGGAAATACTGCTCTAACCACAAAACTACAAGTATCTGCAGCTCATGACAGTATCTCCTGACTGGTGAGGGGAAAAAATGAAGTATTAAAATATTTCTTTTCATGACAGAACCAGACATTCATGTGGCATATACTAGATTATTTATTTGATGTATATTTTGACTGCCTAGTGGGGTTTGGGACTCCTGTAAGTAACAGTACCTGGGCAGCAACTGAGTGCTCCATCATAATTCTCCATTATTATAGAGCCACAAAACAAGAAAAAGCCTGGAGTTAATTTGAATAAAAGATAGAGAAAGGCATGTTCTCTGAGCTGCGTTCTGTGACAGAGTCCTAATGTTGTAGAAGAATGCTAATTTAATCTATTCAGTAACGTTGGGGAGCTTTCTAATGCCATTCAATACCACTTATATTAGCATTTTATCCATTTGAATTCTCTTCATACATTATTATGTATTTTAATGTTGTTTAGTCAGAGGTGATACAACGAGAGAGAGAATAGGAATGACGGCAAGATGTACTGTGCACAGTAAAGGATGATGTCAAATAGCCAGTTTTAAAAATATGATAAACAGGAAAACCTCCAAGCAAACTGGATTTTGTATTTGAAATTCTGAATTAATTCTGCATGAAGCCACAGTGTTGTATAGTAATTGTTTTCCTATATTTTCCTTTTAAAATTTTTATTAAATGATTAATCTGGTTACCAATTCTGTATTTAATAATTTTCATAGAGATCAAAATCCCTCAGAATATGAAGCACTCCTTGGCACGTATTTTGTAAGTAGCTGTAAAATTTGCATAATGAACTAAGTAATTAGTTTCTGAATGTAATGTGTGTCTGCGTATATGAACCACGGACCTATGCCCAGTGCCTATGATAAGAGATTCTCAGCTAATCCATTCCTGTTCTGGAGCTTCTGAGCCTTCCAGTTAGTTCTAGTCAGTCATCTGGACAAATTCACCATGGTTAAGAAGCTGCTAAGTGCTGCAAATTAAAATGATAGCTTTTTTTCACACTTCTATTGCCTGTGCTGTCCATACTTACAGCCACTGAGGCAAAATACAAGGAAAACCAGACCAGCTGTGTCTTCTCAAAGACATAATTTGGAATACTCTGACTACATTCCTACCCAAGTACGGTATAATCTAAGGAGGGTAGTGTTTCTTGGTTTGGAACGGTTACGTCCAAATCTGTGTGTCTGGGTACATTTTTAAAAGAATGTTTATAGTATGGCATTCGTCGCTCACAGGCCATAGCGTGGCAATGGTTGTCTCACAGACAAATTAGAGCCATTATAGTTGTTTCCTACAAGGGACAAGTCAGTGGAAAAAGCTTGCAGCATCTGAGATGGCACAGTCCAAGAATGAGACAGTTGTTGACCGACTTACATTCTCCGAGTTGTACTAGGGTTGGAATAAAATATGAAAGGAAGAGTTTTCATTATAGGAAATGATGGTGATAGTTTCCACTGACTAAGAATATTACTCTAAGTATTTCTTTAGAGCCAGCATTTGTTTACACCTTACAAATTTCTGAAGTACTTGGGGATTTTCTAGAAGGGGAAGTGGAAGAAGCTGTTCTGTCATTTAAAAAGTGCATCTGATTATGAAGTCACTTTAGCCATGACTCCTGCTATCCTGCAAAGGGTGATGTACCCAATGAGGAGTCATCAGATAATCAAGACAGCTCTGCTAGGTAGCAAAGTAGGACAACAAGCAATGGGTAGAGGACTGAAAAGTCCACAGTAAACTCATTTCGTAATGGATTTGCTTCTCCTAGCACTGAGACATCCTGAAACTGGGGCTATGCCCTGCCCTGCTGGACTAGCACAACCAAGGCCTCATTTCTCCCATTTAGAAGATGGGTGTTCTTCATTAGGGCATGTTTGCTCTTCTTAATAAGCTGTGTGAATCTATTAAGTAGGGAGGCTTGACTTGAATTGATTTGCTTTGTTTAAACATGCTCTAGCTTTTGCTCATGTATATAGCTCATAAAAAGAAACCTGTTTGAGTTTAGCCTAGTATTCCATGGTGATTACTTAGATGTGCTGTCATAGCCGAGAGCTTAGAGTCTAGGATTTTGCTGGCAACAGTGCAGCTGCAGTAATTACAGTGATATGGAAAACTGAACCACAATTTAAAAACCAAAAGGACTATTGCAATTCTTACCGTTCAGAGATTGCTGAGTAATGTCCATTCAATATATGTAGGTAAAATTCATGATGCTTTATTATTTTTGGTAATTAATGTGGATCAAATCTGTTTCAGAAGCTCTAGTTTAAGCATGCAGGTAGGTTTGTTTGGCTGTTTTGTTTAACCAACCACTTAAGAGTCAAGTAGAAATTTTAGTGAAATTAATTTTCGTTAGTTAATACTTACAAAAGCCTTTGAAGATATTTATTGCCATATATTTGTTAGATTTTTGTCTCATAAGCAACTTCTCCTGTGAAAATTATTTCAACAAGTTTTTGGACCTGTCAGCAGTATTTTTTTCTCTTGATCAGAGCCTAAAAAGACTTGGATTTTCAATAGCTTCTGCTGGGGCAAGACACTGAATCCTTCTGAATGCTCTGTGCCATGAATTCTGATCCTTCACATTGACTAAATCTGTCATACATAATAATAACGAAAACCAATGTGAATTTTGAATGCTCAACTGTGGCCTTGATTCAGTCAATAAGGATCAGGAACAGTTTTTGAGATGACTTTGGCTAGAACGCAGAGAGTTGTATTCAGCACCTTCTCCGAGGCTGAATTTGGATTTCTTACTGGGATTGCTTTCAATGAAAAAGCAGTTAATTTGCTTAATTAAAATATCTTTAGTTGAATTATTTGCCCATTTTTGAATAGTTCTTCTTATTCTTCTGGTGACAACTAGAGGTTGAATATGCCAGCCTTTCACTGGAACGTACCAAACTTGATTACATTTCTGCAATTTATACCCCATTCCTACTATAAATGCTTGTTTAATACTTGGTTTGGACAATGTTGATTTTGAGAGAATGATGACTGCTGGAGAAGTTGATATAATTTGAAATCTGGATCCTTTGGTTGTAAAGATTGATCCACTTAGATTGTAATGTATGAACAAAAGAAAACTGATGTGCTGTGGGGAAGTGGTCTGTAGCCTTATGAAAGGAGCAGTTGAAAAGTAAAATGAATGCATCTTTTTGGAAAAAAACCCCATAGGTGATATGACTAGTATGTTTTTGCTCAACACACAACTGTATGTCTGATGTAATTGAAGAATGAAGAAAAGTGATATTTCTGAATAATTTCTGGTAATTAGTTTAAACAGAGACAGATTTATGAAGGTCCACACTATTTTGAGCGACCAGTAATTGTGTAAGCTACACCTCACAGACAAATTTTGTCTTCTGTTTAACAGCAGTTTTGCCATCCTGTCTAACCAGGTTGTTTGGTAATGTTGAAGAGCTGATTTTCTGCTTTTGAGAGAATGTTTGAAAGCTGTGGATATGATTTTTATGTATTTGGGCAATCAATCAATTTTATTGCTTGGCTGCTTTCCCAGCTCCTGGTTGCTTCTACTACTTAATTTTGCAACGAACAAGCAAATAAATGTTCTAATTGTATATAAAGAGAACTGTTCTGATTGTCATGTTTTGAATTCCTAACAACAGCTTAAAGTATTACAGCTGTATTCTATCAGCATATCATGGCAAGTCTTGCGAATTAATTTCAGTAATGAGTATGAGGCAAATGCTACTGAAACCCTGCAGTACAGCTCTGACATATTTTTTGTAGCTATTTCCATGTATTTTTCACCTAATGAGGATTTGTTTTCCTAGAAGATGAGTTTCTTGCGCTGTTTCATCACGGCACAATGTTTCCAAAATGCATTCGGTTTGAGTTCCACTACAGCCTCCATCAGTCTTCCACAGTTTGGGTGTCTTAAGGGCAAAGGAGGCTGTCGACGTGTTTGTTACCTGCTGACACAAGGAACAAGGGGTTCTTTGCAGCAGAAGGAGGGTGCTTGCCCCACGGGCACCATGGGATACAGCCCCAGTGGGCAGCGCAGTGAAGGGCAGAACTGCGGGTGCTCGAGCTCCAGCATACGTCCTTGGTACAGGTGCGGGAACCGCCACAGGGAGAAAACATTCCAGAAGGATTGTGTGTAACCTCAGGAGGCCAGGTGTGAAGGAGGTATCATCCAGGCATTCCAAACTGAAATTTGCTGCAGATCTCTGAGACACCTGCCCACAGCAGCTACTGCTGCTTCCTTTACCATTTGAATGTCTGTCACCTCCTCTCCTTTTCAGTTGCTTCATATTGTCTTTGTGCTTGATCCCATGCTGAGGTCCATTACTTGGAAAAGCTCAATTAAAATCTGGCCAGCTGCTTCTCAGCTGCATGAACAGTGTTGATGCGAAGTGCTGGCTAGAAAATGTTCTCAACTGATGTTTCATTGGAAGTAGTTGGTTTCTGGGGGCAGAGGGACATGGCTCTAATTGGCAGAATTACAATTTGGCTTGGAAAAGAAAGAATGAAATCCCACTCCTCAAATTACACACCTGTTAAATCACTTGCTTTGCATTAGAATAATTTCACTGTTAACCTTAATAAATATGGATAATCCATAGGCCACACAAAAGTAGGCAAGTCAAGAATTTGCCTTAACTCATTTTCTGTGTGCTCCTGGTGATTGTATGCATCAATCTCTTTTCCTGTGGAAAAAAAAAAATGGAAAACAATCTTAAACCAACATTGGATCAAAATTATAAGATCTTAAGATTAAGGAAGTCACGAATGCTTACTCTATGAAGTGCTGTGCAAAATGAAAGGAAGGAGCAGCACATTAAGCCCCTTAACTGGGATATACTTTTTAATGATACACCAAAAATCAGACTTGCTCAACAAAATACGTATATGTGTGTGCATACGTATATGCATACACACACATAAGGTATTGGAAAAACTAGGGAAAGTATAAGAGTGGATCAAGGAAATGACTGAAGAACTGGAGAAAGTGCCTTAAAGGGAAAATTAGGTGTTATCCAAGTGTTTGCCAAGTGTATTTGCTTATGCACAACTCTACATCAAATTCCAGACCAGAGCCAGCTTGCATCCTGCCAGTTTACACCCCAGGCAAAAAATCTGTGTTGAGTTTCTGCCTGACCGTGTAGGTTTTTCTGGGAATAGCACAGTCCATTGTCATAAATTTTATGAGATAAAAGGCAAAAGGTACTAAAACTAAAGGGCTATTAGCAGCAGTGGGAAAAATGAAAGGCACAAGAAAAGCAACTAAGAATATGTTAGGGAGAGCTGAAAACCAGCTTGTTGTAATACAACATTTTGGATGGTTATAGCAGTGATTGTATAATATGTGCTATAATGTGTGGTATCCTGTGAAGACTAGAATTACATTGAAAAATTTGAACAGGGAGGACATCATTGGATGTATGTCCCTCAGCTAAAGGCTGATAAAGTCAAATGAGAAATCAGGTTTAATAACCACGGTGATAAAACAAAATAAATAAAATAAAAATTTCCAGAAGAGATGAATTTTTCATCTTTTCTAGTCTTAGATCAAAATAGCTTTCCTTTCTGAAAGAGGGGTTTCTCGTTCTGAAATGTAAATTAATGAACTCACTGAGTCTCTGAGAAAACTGTTATGAGGTGAATAAGAAAATAGTTACATAGGTCAGTGGATTCCTAGCAGAAGAACAAAACCTGGAATAGATAAGCAGGTAAATCAGTTTCATTTTTCATCATCAGGGTAGAAGTAGAATGCACAAAGAATGCAGTCTCTTGTGGATGATTATTATAGCTGGATACAGACTTTTGCAGCAAACAGGAACATCACAAAACATCTCTAGCTACCACTCTTCGAGATGCTTCTGACAAATGTAACACTGGGACATTCATTTATTTCTTAGTACTCGTATTCTATATAACTGCTAAAAATTATCATCCGAGAAAGTGGAAATATAATCAATTTTGTTTTCTTGTCATACTTGTTTATTCTAATCATCTAGGCAGACAGTCATATTCCTGGGTCCTAGTGACTTTCTATCCATTAATAAGCCAATTAGATTATGCTTTTATCCAACTTTTAGAGAGACCAAAAGCATTTTTTCGTTGTTTTTATAATTAAACTTCTAACGATAAGCATGTTAAGTACTGTATCAGGTCATTGCATACAAGACTCGCCAGTTAATGTATAATTAAATCTAATTTTAAAACAATTTCTGCTTGTTTCCTGTATGCATTTCATTAAAATTCTTTTCAACATAACGGAATTTCATTACGGGAAAAATAGAAAACAAAGATCACACGCAACCTACTTGCCGTTCATCTGCTTAAACAGGACATTCATTTTCTAATCCATAAGCATTGTGCCAAAGTAAGAATATGTTCACGAGTGACAACACTGGTGTATAATGAATCCTGTGGGATGTCAGGGTTGTATTCATAAGCTTTGACGGGGTAAGATTGTCTATCCTAACCCAGGCCACAGGTTTGATGGAATGAAGATGACCTCTTTAGTGTTCCACTGATTGCCCTGGGATCCCCCAGGTCTGGCCCATGCCAGAGAAGGAATGCACAGAGAGGTGTATGTCTAAGGAATAGGACAGAGACTTGGGCCAAAAGAGGGACATCTGACCACACAGGTAGCTGCAGGAAGCAGGAGACAAGATAGGAAGTTGTTGGTTTGGCTGTAGCCATCAGTCATGAGCAGATGGATTTCAATTACCCACCACAGCTTGCCCAGAGCACAAGTGCAAGAGCTGTCTGAACACTGGGAAAAAACAATTCTTTCTGTGACAGGTGCAAAATATGAAGGAATAATGAAAAGAAGCTTTGAATCACCGATTCCCTCTCCCATTATAACTAAGAATGTGGTAAAGAGGGATATGATGTGACACTAGAAAAAAGAGTCATAAATTAAAAGGGTTATGATCTATTAATGGAAATTGTGATAGGACATACCTGTTGGTAGGACAATGTACAATAATGACAAAGGGACATATTTACAAAAAATATGTAAAAATGCAATATAGTTTGTGTTACTATGGTTTATCAAACAGGAGTGAGGGAATAATCGAAAATATTAGAGAGGTTTGCAGTCAGGAAAGTAAAATTTATTCTTATGGCTATGTAGTTCCAGAACTGGAGTTTGCTTGCCAGGAAACCAGCCAGGCCAGAGTAGCTGCAGGTCTGTTGGTTGTGATTGGGACAGTGAGTCTGGAGCACTTTGATTCCTCTGATTAGAATGCAAGTCAAAAATAAAGACACAGCCCTCCAAGAGCTTAAGTACTGTTGATAAAACTGGAAACTAATTTTAAAATAAATTATTACCATTAAAAAAATAGAAGAAAAACCCACAAACATCTGCCCCCCTCAAATACCCAAGCAAAACCCAAAATAACAACAACAACAACAAAACCAAAAGCATCACCAAAGAAAGAAACCTCTATTGCCACAAATCCAGACCAAAAAAAATACCCCAAACCCCAACCATCTTCACGCTTACCTTTTCTAACAGTTCCTCATGGTCACCAAAATGTACCTGAGAAAAAAGTTGTTCAAAACTTTGCTGTTTAATTTATCTCCTTCCAACTAAAATTCAAGTCAAAGTAACCGTTGCTGTTTTATTATTCCCATTACTATAACTTACCATATGTTGTGGAAACAGTCTTCATTTTCATTTGCATTCTTGACGTGTTTTATCTGGTGTTTTTCCATTCGATGAGATCAGAAACCTTTATCTCGAAGCACTGTCCTTTCTTCTGCTCTTCCATTTTGCTTCCCATACACTCCCAAAGATGGAGCAAAGAGGTAGTGTGCTAAAAAGTTGCTGTGATATTTGGTGCTGACTTTTTCTATGTGCTCTGTATGAGTATAAAGAGCATTATTTAAATATGAACTTTTCTAAGCCTGTCATAGTTGATTTTTCCATGGATTGGTGTGATGAAACTTAAACGAATTTTAATGGCAGATTTTCCAGCATAGCATAGTTGAACGTCTTGATATTAAATTTTAATCATCTCAAATGAAGATCTGTGTGGTGCAAAGAAATTCAGCAGAAGTATGCTGTGCTAATAAGCTGCAAAATATTAATACTGAGATGATTTTTTGTCTGTCTGGTATCAAATGTTTTCCCTGAGCCATAACATAAAATAAGATTTTAGCTATAAACTCAAAGTTCATCTGTTAAAAATAGCTGAGGAAAAGGAGGATGTCTGTGTGTTCAGTGTTACTAGGATGACTAAAGGTGACAAACAGAAGCTGTGTCTGTAACGATTTAGGCTTTCATATACCTATGGAGAAGATAAATGGTCCTAAGATGTATTTGGTGGTGTATACCCAAAGGAAATTAGGAAATATTCAACTTACATTGCATTCCGTCTAAAATACAAGGTACTGTCCTGCACTTCAAGTTCAGTAAAATGAACTCAAACTGAAATGGAGGAGGCTTTCTGAGGTAAACAGAGAGTCTGCTTTAATAAAAAAGGACCAAGTGAACTTGGCTGCTTTTGTCCAAAAATAATTAGACATGAGAGAGGATGCTCTGGCTGCTCATGGATATGTCACTAGGACAAGTAATGAAACCAGTGCGAGTAAATTTATAATAAAAGGCAATTTACAGAACCAATGAGGTATAAACTAGCCATGAAGGTTAGAAGGTTAGAAGTTATTTTCCCATCAGCTGGATAAGTGAAATTATCGCTTAGACTTCCCATAATACTTCAAGAAAAGATGTATTTCAGGTTGAAGTTGATGAGTTTATGATGGGATATGACATAGGACATGTGGATATGTCCATGGTTTGAGAAGGTCTGCTCACTCCATGCTCCCTAACTTTAACTTCAAATAGGTGGTTTGTACATAACTTTATAAAGTAAAATAAAAATAAGTCTTCCAATTCTTTTGCTGTCTCTTCCACAAACTAACACAAACCCATAAAGATTAGATAATATCTTGCATTGTTTATTATTGCAGTGATTTCTATAGCTCAACAAAGATTGGGGCTCCCATGCGTAAATAGAAGGTGATTAAAGAACTTGCAATAAACAATTTATCACTACTTAAAGTAAGTCAACTGTTAAATTAATTTAGAAAATTGCCATTGTATTTTCACTCTTAAGAGTTTTTAATAATTATTTTTCACAGATCAGTTTCTGCATTTCAATAGTGAAAGAATTAACTACAAGTGTATATAATTATTTTCCTGTGTTTTACCCTTCCTGACAAAACACTGTCACTTTTGCTTGCAAAGCTGTTTCAAATCTCAGATTCAAGGAACTCTCAAACACTCAGCACTGAATACCTTCCCCAGCTAATGCTACATTTTAACAGATTGAGGACACAGACTGCTGGAATAAATGTGATAAGTGGCCAGGAAATGGCTCATAGGTTAGAGAGATGTCTTTTGCATGGTCTGATGATTTTTTTTAATGCTTTTTCAAAATTCATAACAGTTTTTCCCACTGCATTCTTTTCAGGTAGATTGGGTAATGTGATATGAACTCTGAATTAGTAATTTTTCAGTTCCATGATTTGTTGTGAATCTGATAATTGTACCATTTGTTATCATCACGGACGAGTATTCATATCTATCGGGCCATCCCTGTGCACATTGGTATGCTCTCCACATTGCTCTGCAGAAATGCAGAGCTGTGAACAGATAAGGGAAAGCCATAGCATTTGCCACACCGATGTGTGATTATTTGACTACTTTGATGTTCTATCACATGATAGCTCATCCTTTGGCTTCAAAGGGATCCCACTAAACTGTAACTGCAGCAAGAGCCTACAGGAATCTCACTATTTGTAGAGAACGATCACATCTTTTTTCTGTGGTTCTTCTAATCTAGTCATGTTTCAAGTATATAAACCATATTGCACAGTAATCTTTGCTGGCTCACCTGAATACTTAGGCCGAGGTTTTTCATGACTAGTGGCTTTTCTAGAGCCATGTCTTATAAGGCTCTGCAGTCTGTGCTTCAATTTCTGAGTGTTTGAAAGTCTACTTAAAATATGAAAGTGATAAATTTGGATAATATTAGTGCTGTTTCTATAAGTAGAGTGATATTGAGTAATGTACCTTTTTAAAATGTTTTTCTTCTTGATTTCTTCATTTTTTGAAGATCTTTGCTGAGGTACAAATAGCTTTCACAGGTTTTTTGATACATTTTTGAAAACAGTCCTACATTAAAGTAGTATAAAATAATTGCTTTGAGAAACATCTTATGCAGCCACAATGCAACTTCTGCTTATGTTAATAAATATATATATTAAAATATCAAAACCAGGTTGATTAGAGCTAAAGAATGTAATAATTTGGAACAATGCAAGTCAAGCATCTTAAAGGGTTTGTTTTCTGTTAGAAATTTAGATCTCTTAAAAAGCATTGCCAAGCTGTAACAAGTCTTTTATTCCACAGAAACAAAATTATGTGGAAAGTGAATATTGCCCTCCAGCAGAATTAAATTCCACGTTCCCCAAATGTCTTTAAATTGTTTTCTGTCTCTCTGGCTCAGGCTTCCATTTCTTTTTCATTAACTTAGCTGAGGCAACAGCAAAGATGTCTTTAGGGAAAAATAATGGAATTTTTTAAAAAAGGAAATACTAGATTTACCTTTTTTGTCATGGCTTTCAGAACAGCTTATCAGAGCATGTTAGAGAGCCTGAAGTCTTTCCACTTCCCCTGTTCTCTTTGGGAGGGTAACCCTAAGACAGAAATGAAGGCTGAGTATGGTGGGCTGTCACCCACACAGACTGTTTGGATGTGTATTACAGATAGCTATGCCCATCAACAAGGAGCAAATGACTGCGCTCTCACTGTGAAGTCCAGAAACTTTAGAGATATGTTATCAGACAGATACTGAAGCCTTTGGGTAGAGACAGCTGAAACGCTGCCTGGATAATATCAGGTGGATCTCTGCTTAGGAGATGCCAATAGACTTGAAGTTTATACATTTAAGTACTTATCCAAGGAGGCATAGACAGAAACAAAGGAATTCTCCAGTGGTGTCATGAGCAAGTCTCCACCCCCTTGGTTACCAAGCGGGATAACCACTGTAGGCCCCCTTTCTCATCAGAGGGCGATGTAACATGGCCACAAAGGCTTTCTACGTCTCAAGATAACCAGCTCATGGAGAAGTAGCCTGTAGCATGAGCTTCTTGCTGGTAGCTCATCAAGCTGTGCCATAGCTCATTGAGAAATCATAGGTTTGACTCAGGAGGGAGTGAGTGTGGGGTCAGGCCCTGTGTCACACAGGAGGTCAGAAAGATGGGCTATACTGGTGCTGATCTGAGCACCCCTGCATTATCTTCCCACCTCACAGTGGGAAGATGTCTTTTTGAGCTTTTTAGAAAGATAGAAAGATTTTGAGGTAATTTATGCCTAAAATATAATCATCCTACTTTAATTCAGGCCAAGGCTAGTATCATTTTCAGGCTTGCTGGACAGTGGATGATGTCTCCCTGCTCTTAAATGCAGGAGGACCTTGTGCCACAGCTCTGTGCCTGCCACCTGTGGAGAGCTGCTGCCAGTAGCTGGGAACAAGATATATTTCTCAGGGAAGCAGTAGCTGATGAGTTGCTGTAAACAAAAATCTCCCAAAAGAAGATTTTTTTCTGGAGAGCACGGAGGTTGGGAGGAGAGGATAAGAGAAGATGTGGGAAGGGAAGTGAGTGTGTATGAAGGATGAGTGGGTGGGGATTAGTTCCTCCTTTGATGATGTTGGAGGCTGAGCAAAGGAAAATACTTAGTTTTCCTCACCCATGAAAGCTGTCAGGACAAGCAAAATGCAAAAGTGGAGTACAGAGTGGAGTGGTCCCTTGGGAGAGTACCCTAATGTTTTTGAGAGGCTCATATTTGGATTTAGATAATATTTGTAATCCAAACAGTCATTTGTATATTAAAGCTGTTTCAGAGCCCAAGTGGCATCTGGACGCTTGCCTCTCTGCATCCACTAGCTACCACCACTGTTGCAGTGCAGATGGCAGTATGTCTGCCTTGGGGTATAACTTATAATAGGGAGTGAAGGTCTGCAGTTGCCAGAAATTGAATTACCAACAGCCAAAGGTCTGAAAAAGTGGAAAAATTAAATAGAGATAAATCACAGAGAGGTGATGGCTGCCATCCAAGTTGTCTGAAAGAACCAAACAACAAAGCAGCCAAGCTGCTAACCCAAATATATAATTTACCATCAAATTAGCACTCTACCTACCTATTAGAAATGTGCTGTTCCAGAGCTTTATACATGGCTAACAAAATTTACTCTGCCCCCCCAAAATAATAGCTGAGGAAGCCTGTGTCACTCCTGTGAAGTAAACAGAGGAAGCACAAGTGATGCCAGGGCTGGGTGGTTGCTCCAAGTCTCACAGCAGCCCCACTCCCCATTTTTCCCAGGCAGAGCTGACACGTTTTCCCAGGTGGGCACCAGCTCATCTGCACTGCCCTTTCCTGGATAGGAGAGGGAGGGCAGGAAGGAGGCACAACACCCTTCCCAGCACCAAGGTGGGTTGTACAATGCCTCCCGTGGCATTGAAGACCAAATTCAGCCTTTTACAGATGTGAAGCTGAACCATAAATATAGGCTTATGAAGGCACTATGGTGGGTGAGAATTTTCTAAAAGCAGGCAGTGTGGGTTTTATATGTTATGACTTGCAACACTAAAATTTTGCATCACAGACTTTTGATCTTGCAGCACTATTAATCTGAAGCTCTGCAGCAATTCAAAATGTATTCAAACAGTACCATTCAGATCCAGACCTGCTGTTAGAGGTTGTCTGCTAGAATCGCATGCTCAGATGGATACAAGTTATTACCTGACTTTTTTCCCAATATTCATGTGTGGGGTTATCTTCCCCAAAAATGCTAGTTTGTCACTATGCAGAAATCCAAAACTTTTATGTTCTCAGATCCAGTATCCTGCCAGTTGCAGATTTCTACTCCCCTTCTTCATAGTGTCAGGATCACAGTTATTACTGAATTAGAAATAGTAGTCCATGGTGAGGAGAATTTCTAGCTTTTTCATTAAGTAAATGCCAACAGTACATCAGAAAGTGTAGGAAGAATAATTTCATACATTATTAATTCCCTGCGGAGGATGCAAAATTTAAAAGAGATTTGTTTTTCTGTGTTTATTTTTCTTAGGTTAAAGAATGGGGAAAAATCCATTTTAACTATATTGAGTTATACTTGGGAATAAGCAGACTAAGGAGAATCTGTTTTCTCCCTCACCTTTCTTTAAGGCTTTTCCCTGAAGGGTGTGCACCAAAGGAAAAAACAGTGCTGTGACTTTTGTCTTTTAAAAGATGGACCATTCTGAGGCTGGTCTCCTCCCTGCTAAGGAGAGAGCAGGTGTACATAGAAATAGATTCATGCACTTCTTATGCATTTAACTGTGCTATACATTTCCTTTCACTAATTCAGCAAACTTGGCTGCCTTCACTGTAGTATGAGTGACACGCTGATCCTTGTGTCCCTTCTGCATGTAAGAAATTTAGATCTGGAAAAATGTCTCACCAATACTTTTTAAAAATTAGTTTAGCTAATGACATATCTCCAGAAAGTCCAGAGATTGAATTGCAATGCAAAGACTTACCTGTACAGGTAGTTCTTTCTCTAAAGCTGGTGTAAAGGGCAGTGGCAAAAGACTGTCATGCAGAAGTTGGATTTTTGAAAAGGAGAAAGACTTAAGTATAATCTTTTTGCTCACCTGGTACCTCCCCCAAGATGCACCTTCAGAAAAGATAGGTTTTTTTGTTTTCCTGAAAAAATGGGGTTGTGAGCAGTTAAAAGTAACTGTTTCTTTCCTAAATAGGTCCTGAATGAGTGTACCTTTTCCAGCTGGACATAGCCTTCCCAGGGTTATTTTTTCTACCAAAGGGAAGAATTTTCACAAAATCTCTAATGAAAATACTTATCAGCATGAGCCAGTACTGAACAATACACAGGATGCATATTCCTAAAGGCAAGAATTATACAGATGTCCAAAAGTCAGTTTGCCTTCAAGAAGAATGAAAATACCAGAAGCACTGAATATTGAGATGGAGGAGTAGAACCCTGTGGCTCCTTGCTCAGCAGCTCTGGCTGACATTGCCTAAGATTCCAGGTCAGCATTAGCAGTGAAGTGCTATGAACGATAATTGCTTTAAAGCCTCATCACTGACTAGGGACACCTCATTAGAGTCATCATGTTAAAAGTTCTGAAGGACTAGCAAGGGAGGTGAGATGAGAAGAATAACAAAGCAACAAAACAGGATGGGGTGAGGGGAGAGATCTAAAGTTTCCTAAGGATGAATCAATCTCAAAGAAAAAAAAACAAAGCCTTTTTTATATGAATACATTCCTAAAAATAATAAGAAATACCTATTTGTATAGAAATAAAAAGAGAAAGGAGGTGGGATCCAGTGTACAGGGCAGCTTGTGAAGCAGCAATCAAGAGACTGGTTCTATTCTTAGAATTTTATTCTTCTGCACTTCTTTTTTCTGTCACTTTGCTAGCCTGAAAGATCTCTGCAGCAGATTAGTAGCTGTGAGAGCTGTATGATTTATAGAGCAGCAGTAAAGCCACCAGTTCTCACCTGGGATGCATAGCTATACTGTCATTATTGTAAAAATTATAATGTCTTGCAGTTTGCTTAAGCTTAGTCTCAGTTACATGCATGTACATACACAATTTCACTAAAAACAGCCACTACAATCACCTTCTTCGACTCTCAGGATGTGTTTGTCAATTAGAGTGTGCAACAGTATCTTAAATTTTCTGTTGAGAAAGTTATTTCAGAGGTGTTCACAATAAGGGAAGAATTTAAACACTCGCTGCAAGACTTCTTATCTTTTTCCAGCGTGAATTTTCTTTGTGTTACAGCTATCTATAAGCCTTTGGCAAGGCTCTTCTGGAAGTTCTCACTCTTTTTTTTTCCAAATCTTGAGTCTGGTGAATAACACTGAGTCATCTGCACACACTCCCAATTCTCTGATTTTTTCTCTTCTTTTCTGTTTGTTCATTATTAGTTGAAACTGAACACTAGGATTCAAATCACCTAACTTTTGAGGTTCATAATGCCGAGGTTTAAATCTGAGTCAGTGTCCCCAAGCTCCTTTTGCAGTCTGTGGAGAGGAATAAATAGTTGTAAGACATGATTCATCTCATCCTAAACTAGATTTGTGAAACAGCCCTGATGAATCATATCCTAGAAGCCCTCTACAGACCTAAGCTTGCTTAAGCATGAAAGAGAAACAGTCTCGTGTCAGATCTGAAGGAAAGGGAGAAGTAAGCCTATGCATCTTGATTCTTGGAGGAATGGGAAAGGACGACAGCATTGCTAGGCAAGATATATTTATATTCCATTGCCATAACCCAGGTAACATCCCAGGTATGAGTTGGCATGAACCAGGAGAAGCAGTTGCACCAGCAGACCTGTGTGGGTGG
Source organism: Dryoscopus gambensis (assembly GCA_013389985.1). Taxonomy (NCBI): domain Eukaryota; kingdom Metazoa; phylum Chordata; class Aves; order Passeriformes; family Malaconotidae; genus Dryoscopus; species Dryoscopus gambensis. Next base: position 72,557 of record WEIT01020499.1, on the reverse strand, counting down.
AATGAAGAGGGGCAGAGATGTGAGGGGAGAGCAGCCACACCACTGGGTGAAACCAGGTGAGCTGTGATCAACCTCGCCCTAAATCTGAAGGGGTAGCCCTGGCCTCTTGCAGCTCCTCCACCCCTGCGGCCTGCTCCTGCTGCCTCCCCTCCCAGCTTTGCTGCCTCTGCTGCCACAGGGAAGCAGTGACTTGACTATCCACGCAAATAGTATCTCCAAATAAAGAGGAAAAAAAAGGAAAACAAAGTGAATTGAAGTTGAATCTGAGAGCCCCTCAAGCTTGCCTCATGTGCACTAGGACTGACATGAGAGGGAAAAGCAGAAAACCTCTGAGGAAAAGGAAGGTAGTCTTTGTCGAAGTAAGTTTTATGGATAGTTCTCATGTCTAGAGTAAAAGATGTTGTATTCAGGACAATTCAAAGTTATTCTTGCCTGGAGCTTGGAAATATTATTCCCTTCTTTGTTTTATTTTGACTGTGCAAGGTTTCTATCCTTGAAGTACTACAAAGCAGAGACGTTATCAGCCTCTCTGTGTTACCTCAGAGGGTGTGAAGCAGAATATTTGCTGAGGTGTTTTTGTGGTAATACCGAAGCTTTTTACAAACATGCTTCTTCACACCAAAGGTTTTTATTTTTGTGGTTTTGAAATGGTAAGCAAATATTCTCAGAAAATATATGTTCTTTTGAGGAAATGTAGCCAATGGGAGATCTGTTTTGCCATCACATAATGATTCTCTGGTGTTAAAGTCTGGCCAGGAATCAAAATTTGGTATCTTGTATGAAATATCTAGACAGTGTACCAACAAAAGCTCTGCTAGAAGTGATTTATTTCAGATCTCCAATTATATACTTAATATTGGCTTATGGAAAGAAGCTCCTGCGTGGCAGACTAGGGCATGCTGGTTGCATTCTGAATTTTGACTGAAACACTTGATACTTAAATCTAGAACGGCAGGTAAAATTTACAAGACTGAAGGTTACAAGTCAGTTCACATCTCTTGACAATTACATCCAAGACAGAAACCAGAGCTGCACCAGCAATGACCAAGTGGCCCAGCTCAGTCCTGGGCTGCTGTGGGAACTGGGGTATTATCAGTGCTAAGCCATTTCAGTCCAGAAGTAGACTATTTGGATTTGGAGGTTCATTATTGTAGGAACTAAAATAAAAAGTCAGTTCTACAAACATTACGGTTCTATGAGTGCCTGTAATTAAAGCAGCCTGGTTTTAACAAACCCCTTACTTTCTGAACAGCCTGTTTTTCACTGAAACTCATGTTGATTCTCCCTCCAAAATGTATATATTGGGAATGTGAGGGCTTCTTTCACACTAAAATTTAAATAAATTAGGGAGGCTGAGGGAAGCAAGATTTAGGGATGTACAGATACGAGAAAGGTATCTAATTTGAAACTGAAATGGCTAGCTTGGAGAAAAAGTTTTGAATAAATAAATAAATTTAAATTTCTTGTGAAAAGTAAGCTGTTAATATAGAAAAAATTCTGCAAGTTAAGACAGAAACAGCTCAAGATGAGTGCTGGTGCTTGTTTTAGTCAGGATACTCATAAAATATTCTGAAGGAGAAGACTACCAGCAAAAGGTCACTGGCCCTTTTTTTTGCCATCTCTCTTTCATATGCTTGTATGTGTCCTTGATCATCAAATTATCCAAGTGATTTGATATTTTAACTTTGAAGCTATGCAACCCAAGATGCATTGGGAATGTGCAAATCCAGAGCTGAGAAACTGGAAACAAATGACAGCTCCGTATACTTTGCAAATCTACACCAGTTTAAATCAGTTGAGGATTCAGCATGATTTCTGGGAATAATCATGCTCCTAGCTTGCTCTGAAGTACATTTTCTTTTGTCATCTTGCATAAGCCTTGCTGAATCTAATCTTCATTAATAGCTTGACTCTGTATTACATCCAAAAAGCTCTTTACTTGAGTTTCAGTCCCGACAGAAAGTGTCAATAGAGAACACTGTGATGTGTGCGTCGCATATGTGCCATATATTTTTAGGTTTTAAATGAGATATAAGTCACAGTGTGGAGTTAAGCCATTCTAAGGAGTAAATGTCACCTGAGAAGAAAAAGAAAGATATCTACTATTCACAAAATACAGCAATGAAATTTAATATAAAAATCTGTTCACCAGGGAGCAAGAGGAAAGTACATTTAAAAGTATACAGAATCATAGAATAATTTGGGTTGGAAGACACCCTTAAAGATCATCTAGTCCAATCCCCATGCAATAAGGGTAATAACAGTAAATAAGGTATTCTAAACTATCTTCTCTTCTGTCCATAAATGATCAATCTTCAGAAGCTCACTGTGAGCTCTTCTGTCCCATGAAACAGCGGGATTTTACCCAGGCCTGTCCTTTTGGTTTTGAACATTCTGGAGGGAAGAAAGCATGCTTAGCTGTAAACAGGAGAAAGGCTACCTTCCTCAATACTCAAAAACAGATATGAGAAGATGTTCGCTGCAACACTTTTTTTTCCTTCTGAATAGCAGTCTCAGACTGAAATGAATGTGGCCACTGCACTTTCCCACCATTTCTTCACAGAACTCTAAATGGTCCTATGAAGAGCCAAAGTCATATTTTCCTCCAACTTATGTGAAGACAAACCCATAGGTACTCGAAATGGTGTCAGAAGGAATTCCCAAAACAGTTCCTAAGAGGGGTGAAAATGAAGTCTTCCCATTGCAGCAAGGGAGGATATCAGAGGCCTTTGTCTCTCTGCTGTCAGAAACCTGGATGATGAGCACCTGAACCCATGAGGAGGAAGCATGTGAGGAAAGTTTACCCAAGGGAAGCTGAGATAATCTTTCTCACCCTGAGAGCTGGCTGTGGATCCCACTGCTCTAGTCCTGCTGCTATCACCTCCCAAGGTTACTCTTCTGACAAGTTGATGGCAGCTTATTTCTTTTCAAGCTCTGGCCCCACTGAACAGAAAATGTCAGATAATATACAGCAAAGCACTGCTTACATGTTTGGAAAACCCAGAGCATGCCATGTCTGTATAAACTGTGCTAAAATGGTAACATACTTAAGTTACATCCCACCTGGTCTTGCAATCAGCAGAGTCACATGTGGGTATTTGTGTTGCTTTAGATGGACTCCCTCCCTTTGGTACTGCTGTTAGGTGCTTTGTGAAGCTGTTCAGGGGTGTCTCCTGTGAGGAGCTGACATTTTAGCAGTAATGGGAGCTGCTGGTAGTGATGGAACTGGAACATTTTTCTTTTCCTTAAATTTCGTGTATTTTGATTAACGAGTATACAAGAGCTACTGGGGCGTTTCTTGAGTGTAACAAGTTAAAGGATCACTGTACTAGGCCACACACTTCTCATGTAGAAGCTGAAAGTAGCTAAGGCAGATTGTTCAGTTTCTGAAAGCCAATTTTTAAATTTTTTTTTTTATTTTACTCTTCTGCCTCTGAGAAAGAAAACAGCTCCCAGACAAAGATGTTCCTCCTCATTTCTCTTAGTACAATGGGGTATAGCTATATGGTTAAGAAATGGCACCACAAAATGCTCTTTGAGCAGAAAAAGTTCAAACTTCCATGACAAAGCAAAAAAACTCCAAAACATGAATTTCTAATATTTGCCTAATGTGATTTCTCTTTATGTCGTAACAGTGATGCAGAGCTCTTGTTTCCCTGAACTGGCCGGAGCATGACACGCGGAGGCTGTTTACAAAGGCTGACATTAGGCACAGGAAGTTCATCTCTTTATACTGTCTTTAAAGTTAGAGGTGCTAGAATGGATGACTCAGAGAAGAAGCAGCTGAATTTAGGAGCTCTTGCTTGCCTGCTGAAAGGCTGTAGACAAACTAGGCTGCCTTAAATTGCGAGTGTATCTTTTAATATAAAAAATTCTCAAATGGTATATCTTTAAATATGCTCACTATTTTGATCTGTGCCACCGCACTCACACACTTTGCCAGATGGATGTCTTCCATTTGTCTTCTTCTTCAGTGGTATATCACAAGCATCAGCTTGAACAGTAAATCTCTCCTAGAGTTACCCACGCTTTATTCTTTTTTTTAATAATCTGTGAAAGATCAGTGGTCTGAAAAAGGGCCATGAAATTATTCAGGCTAATAAAAGACAGAGAATAATACTGGAGAGAACTTATAAAATGCCCAACAGGCCACAGCCATGGTCCAAGGTCACATGTTTATAATAATTTGAAGGTCAGGAGCCAAAATTCTACAAATTGTCACCATAACCAGTACTGGAATTAAGGGTCAGCCAGTGTCATGGGTACGACTGCACATACTAGGATTTTCTGTGTGTTAATTAATTTAATATTTTATCCCTGTGAATCTTGGCTGCTAATGCAGAATGGAGGAGATTATAGAGTGCTTGTGGTGTAGAGGTCAGAGAGGTCATCAAGTGTGTGAAAAGGCAGGAGCACAGCATAAATAGGAGACACTGTGCTTGCCACATTTATGTTGGCTCTCATTGTGCTCAATATGCAGTTGGTTGGTACATGCCTTATTTACCTGAAGGATTTTGTTTGCTTTTGTTTACCAAGAATTCCTTTTAAAGTAAGCATTTTATGGTCCCGAATAGCACGCAGGGTTCTGTCATCATGCATGTCTGAGCACAACCTGCATGACCGCTCTTATGTGAGTTCCAGACAAATGCAGGGAAATTCTGTTAGCGGGAGTTATGTTTTGTAGATGGGGACTTGTGTGCTGCTGCACATACCCAGCTGGCAGAATGATAAACCACAAGTTTGTGTTAGCAGTGTAGAACCGCTTTTGCATTTTCCACTCACAGCAAGGACAGCGTGATGAAAAAAGGCAAGTAGACTCCAGTCAGTACTGCTTTATGTCTTCTTATCCTCCCAGCTCATGCTGTTTCTTTCCTGAGGTTTGCTCCACTTCATTTTCACCTGCCATCTTGCTGATAGAGCTTCCCTAGCTCTGCAGTGCAGCACCTACCAGATAGGTAGGTTTCTAACTCATCGAGGGTCCTTTCTGATAAACATCTCCATGGCACTGTCCAGATTCTCAGAATCACGCTCAGTTTTTTATGAGCAGGACAGCATTTCTTCTTGCTGCTGTGTAGTATAATCCCCTGTGGAGATAAGGAAACGCAAATGCAATGTACCTGTGAGATGCTTTTTTGAACATGAATACCTGACTACTGAACACCATTTTTTATTATCTTGTCTAGGAAGCATTTCTTATTCCTTGCTGAAGAAGTAACTCTTCCTTTGCTATCTTCAGACACTGGATAGTTGGTTGGCAAGTAGGAACAGGCAAAGCAATCCTTTCTGTAGTCCTCAGCTCCCTGAAGTTCCGGGCAGACTTGCAGCTTTCCTTAGAATGGATCCCCTCCATGTGTTTTTAACACAAAGGCATTGAAAGCATGATGGAAAACTGCTGTGGCATAAGCACTAAAAACAAGTTGACTCTGACTTATGATTTCTGCTAAAACAGAGCTGTAGTTGTCCATTATAATTTCAACATTATGAGTCAGAGTTGAATGTCTAAAAAGTGGTAGTTGGTAGGTGGCCACATTTAATCTTAATCTTATCTAAACAAAGCCTAAGTGGTGTAGTCTTTGAGGGAACCAAAACATTGCATTTCCCTGTGTTCAGATGATCAGTAAACATCTCAGAAGTTACAGTCCCTGATTGTTCACTGCAATATCTGTCCATTCTTTCTGCTTCTGAATTTTCCTTCCATACCAGACTGAAATTCCCATTTCATGTTTTTATGCCCTGTGATACAGACAGAGAGGAAATGTGCAGTCACAGTCAACTGTGCTGGTGTGGAAAGCAAAGGAGGGGAACTCTGGATGTGAAGAAAAGTGTGGTAATAGTGTGAAGAAGCAGGCAGACAGATATGGGGAAATTGACCCCAAATGGGAAGCTCAGGGGAATGTGAGCACTCAGGGGCTGTGTCGGGCTCTCCTAACACTGGGCTGCCTCCTGGATTTTGTGGGGCTCAGGGCATCAGGAAGCTCTCCAGGAGCTACCAGGTGCCAGTCATTCGGACCCTCTAATTTTAGTTACCATGACCAAGTGAGCGGAGGGTGTAAAAACACAGGGACAAGCACTGCACAGTACATGTGCTCAGCGGTGTCACACGTGGTCAGCCAGCGAGGCTTTGTGGGCTCTGTATGGGCCTCGTGAGGTGCAGCCAGAAAACATTGTGCTGACTTCCCTGTGGCTGAAAAGGTGCTGCACCAGGCAGATACATATTTGAAAGAAAGTGTTAACAGAAAGCAATTAGGGAAAGCAGCAATTGCAGCGCCATCATACACATATCTATTCATATGTGGCTAATAGCATAAGTAACTCTGGCTGTCTTTTGGGAAATTGTGCTCCTTCTGTACTTCATTAGCTAATAACTCTCTGACAACTGAGTCATCAAATTACAATAATAGAAAAATATTTTTAAGAGTGAAAATTTTAGCCAGTGTCTGACAATTAGGGATGTAATTGCTTTCATTGGAAAACTTATTTAGATAAGAACATGGGACACATCCAGTAGGAGAAAGAAATACAGGCATGTCTGTCACTACAGAAGTACCTGAAAGCAAGTAGTCCAGGAAAAGGAGAGATAAAATGGAGTAGAGTTAGAAATTTGAACATTTCAGTAGCATTAGCTGCAGATACTCTGGACGTAGCTTATAGCTTCTATTCTCCATTTTTGTACTTAATAGCATACAGAAAATGAAAAGAAGTAAGTAGTTTTGAAAACTTATTAGATTATTAAACTCTAAAGCAGAAAGGCCACTATTGTGGTAAATGATAAGAATTTTGACATGTTTCAGTTTTCTTGCTGTTAATGCACATCTTCTTTTTGCTCATACCTATCCCATATGCAAAAACATTCCCATTCTTGTTTCCATTAAGTAATTCAACTTGCATTACTAGTTCACAATCCAGTTTGGTCATTTGCTCACATTATTAAACACCAGTCTTTATTAATTAAGGCATCTAAAAAATTGTCATGCTTAGTATATTTTTGTATGCTTCAAAATATTCTAGAAACTTACCGTTGGTTCTTAGCTTCTAAATTTGTAATTCTTCAGTACACTGATTAAAAAAATAATCACCATGGGACGAAGAAGAAACTCAGTTTCTGCTCAAGGCCCTGCCTCTGAGTCAGCACATGACTTGGAGCCACATTTTGGCACAGTTGCTCGAGGGGAGCGCGGCACCTCGGTCAGCGCGGTGCTGCGCCAGTGAATGCGCCTCCCTGGCAAAGAGCTGCCACGCACGAATAAGCGCCAACAAGGACTCTGGCCATTAGCGTTTCTGCCCTGTGAGCACAAAGAAAAGTTTGGGCCTTGATTTGTCTGTTTGTTCTCCTTTCCGAAGCATGTTCTGATCTTTTGATGGCAAGTGCTTTACAAACATTGAGTATGATGACATGCTTCCCAAGTAAGCAAGTAAATAAGTTTAGTAATGATAGCCTTGGCCTAGTGTGCCATTAGTCTGGGCACTGTACAGTCATAATGAAGGACAGCATTTGTTGTGCAGAATTGCAAAATTAAGGGAGGGGAGATCAGACAGCTGCAGCAGAAAGTTAATTATCAGGCAGGATGAGACTGCACTGGTCAGGCTAAAAAGCACCCTCTTGGCCCACAGGTTAACTAGCCACCACTCTTGTTGGCAGTGCAAGGTCAAATAAGGGATGAGATTAAAATTTAGCTTAGTGAATGTCCTCAGGGGTCTGATTTTCTTGCATATAGAGTGTCAGTAGAGTCAATAATGTTGTCAGAGTCCATACAGGTGAAGAAGTGGTTGGAGCCTGCACTGTGCCACAAAATACCACAGTTAATGAAGGTCTAATGCTGTACCAAGATGAATATTTTTGTATTGGAAGTATTGTATTGTCTTGTATTGTATTGAACTCCTGCACTGGCAGTGTGATTGCCTCCCAAGAAGCTGATCATGCTTTCCCTAATCTCTTTCCTTGATGAGCTGCCTGAAGAAGTAGAGCAACAGCAGAGTCAGCATAAAGCTTCACCCAGGTCTTCACTCCACTCATTGTTGCACTAATTATTAGTAAGTTATTATGACCAGGTTTTGGGTATCTGAGCAATTACAGTGCCATTCATGTGGTTTTATACAGCAGCCAGGCCAGAGGAGGAATGGCCTGAGAAAGTCTGTTCATTGACAGGAGTCAATAACTTTTACATTTCCTTACCATCTCCAGGTGCAGGGCTTCAGTGAAATTAAACAAAATTGCTGACCTCCTAAAGGTCTGCAAAGATCTCAAGAAATTGTCCGTTTCTATTCACAAGGCAATATTGTTGAAATGATATTACTTTAGATCCACTTTGAAAAAATGTATTTACACTATCTTACAAATGGAATCTAAGCACTGTTGTTTGTTTGCTTGCTTTTTAATGGAAAAGGCCACTGAATAATTTATATATGTTCACTAAGACAATTTCAGGAGGCTAATACTGTCTAGGTTTCAAATATATAAGGATTATTAAAGCCTCGTACTAAGGCAGCTGGAGAAACTGTTCTCCTAGAAAGGAATTAAATAACACTTGTGAATGTCTTTTTTTTTAATTTATCTTGCTGTTGTGCCTGCAGGCCTTCTTAATCTCTTATTGTACTGACATGCTCTAAAGAGGCATTATAGCTCGGAGCCGTGGTAGGGACAGGATGAAACAGTTTTGTGAACATCCCTGATGGACCAGGGAAGAAAGTAAGAGGAAAGGTCTCTTATTACAGCCTGGACTGGAGCCTGTTTATCTAATAATTTAATCCTCCTATCAGAAAGTCATTCTTTAGCATTTTTTAAGAACCATATCTTTAATTTCGCCTTCTTTCAAAGGCTGATTCTTTCATAAGAAGAGGTAGGGGAACCCATATGCAAGGAAGGCGATGGCTGTTCCTTCCTGTGGAGCACAGGGCAGGGGAAAACGCCATGAGCCTCTGAAATCCCAGTCCTTTGATGTGGTGGCCAAAACCAACCTGGAGAATGAGCATCTGTGCAGAGGTTGCCACAGCTTGGGAAATCTGGGAGCTCATTGAAACCGAACGGGACAGTAAGGGCTTGCCCTGCAAGGACACAGTGAGCAAGGGGAGATGCTTTGTACAGCCTTTGCCAGTCTTTCTGATGGACCTAGTCACTGCAGTTTGCTCAGTATTGTTTGACTTTCTCAATTTGAAACACCTTTTGCTCTTCCTTGGAAAATTCACTTTATGGAAGAGGTTCAAGCAAATCCACCTCAGAGCCTTAGTGTCTTGGTGGGGTGGAGCTGACAACAGTTAGCTGACTTGGGTTCCCACAGTGACAAGTAGGAAACCAGAAGAGAGACAAATATCTGTGGTAGAGGCTCATATTTTCTTCCTTAACACATGACTAATGCTGAAACAAACCAAAAGCCTGGCATGCAATTTATACTTTTTTAAACGCTAAAACAGTTGGACAAGGTCATAATTTTCTTTCCTTTTCCCCTTTGCAGAGCTCCTAAAGAATTTGGATTGTTTGTGTGGGGATAGCTACTGCTGTTGGCAGCGGGCACTGCTTATTTTCACTTTATTACTCTTGTCATGGCTTCATGCAAGGCAAGGCAACCAGTGGGGCAGTACTGTGAGAGCCAGGAGTTGAAAGCTGAACAACTGCAGCAGAAGGAGAATTTTCAAACCTGATGGGTTTAAAGTTACTGGGGGATTTAAGTAATATTTTTAATTTTAACTAATTAATTTTGTAGCATTCTAGTGAAGATCAATGGCTGACTAATGCTTTGGACAAAAGGATGCTTGTTTGATATGTGTTTTCTTGGAAATAAAGACTGGTTTCAAATATATTTTGAGATATTGATACCCTGCTGCTTGAGCAATATTGTTGGTGCAGTCAGATTGCCAACTCCCTGCCCCTGCCACCCTGCCCTTTCACCAACACCAGCAGCACAGGCAGGATGCCCCCCACCATATCCATGTGAGGTATGTTCCTCTCAAATCACGCTGCCATTGCCGAAGCCAAGGGTCAGCACGACTCTTACCCACATTTGAATGGCATTTTCGTGGCTGGTTGTTGCTCCCAGGTGACCTAGACAGCAGGTGTCCCTGGATGCCCACGGGAGCCGCAGCATTACTTATGCTGCTGTGTTTGCTATCAGTATCAGCGGAGTTGCTGTATGGGTGTGTTGCTGCTCATCTCTCCTGCTGGCAATAAAGCTCTGTTTTATAAACTATTCCGAGCGCAGATACTCAGCAGATAATCTGGCAGAAAACAAAGGGCAGCATATTTGTATCAGAAACACAGGGAAACCTTGCAGTGTCTGATGTGCCTTCTCCTCTCCCCATTTGGTTTCCAGCTGCCATGTCCTGATGGTTTCAGTGCTGCAGCACTGTAGCCCCTTTTCCTAAGTGGTAGCAGTAGTAAGAACAGTAGGGTTAGTGCGTATTTGCTTTGTTTGATGCCCTTTTTCACCTCCTGGCAGCAACTTTCCCCATGTTCGTTCTGTGAAGAGTCAATAGTTTAAAAATAGAAATGACGAGAGGAAGGAGAAAGAAAGAACCTTCTGTGACCAACTTCACCCATGATTTTGAAATTTGAAACCAGGCAATTTTTTTGCCTGGTTTCTTTTTAAAACCTTTGCTTTACTGGTGACATTATCACAGGAGTCCTTGTTGATGTCTATGTGTTTTTATGTCATTGTAACTGACTTAACTCTGTTTTTGTCTCCTTTTCTCTCCCAGTGGAGTTTTTATACTGTGATTTGGCTTCCATGAAGTCTATACGGCAATTTGTGCAGCAGTTTAGAGCAAAGAATTGTCCACTCCATGTCCTGGTGAATAATGGTGAGTTCTGTTTTTTCTTCACATGTCTGCAGGGGAAGATGTGACAAATGGAGCTCAGGTCTATCACTTCACATTTCAAATAGATTATCTGAACCATACAGCAGGTTACCATAGGGCTGCATTAACTGGGATGTCTTTCCAGAGTTAAATTGCATTTTTTGGCGAGATTGTCAGGTGAGCAGTCTGAACACTTCAATGCCACACCTGCTCATGATGTTATTGCAAGTCTGGTTACTTCGCTGTGATTTTTTAGCTCTCCAGCACCAAAAATAATGCAATTATTCAAGAATTGGAACATCTCTAAGAAAAATAAGAAAGGAAAGAGAAGCTGTACTTCATGCCAGTAGAAAACCTGTCTTTTCACCTGTATTTACTTTCTCTCCCCTTATATTTTTCCCTGTATAAACACTTGTTTACTGTGCTTGACTGGTGAGTTGGGCTGGGGGTTTAATCCACTGGAAATATAATCTGGCAAATCATCCAGCAGCATCAGAGAAGTCACTGCATAAATCCAGGTGCCACTGGAAAGTTATTTATAAAACAGCGTCCTCAGTGGTCAGAGCACAAATTAAAAGGACTGCATTTATATTGTATTCGTACAATTATTAAATGAATCTCATTATTCTTAGGGATTTTAGGTTTTGTTATTCACATACTTCTATCTAATTTTGTATTGTAGCCACAGTATTTTTGGAAGCCAGGTGTACAATATTTTTCCTCCAGAAGCCATGCATGCTCTGCTTGCACTGTCTTAAAGGGGAATTTTCACCTGTCTATTTAATGAGGGCAAAAACCTGCCAGCAACAATTTAGGCTTCTTTCAGAAGTTTGCTGCTGTTGTATGCTGCTATTCTTGTTTTCCCAACTATTTACATATGTTTTTATTAAGACATGCCAGAGAATATTTTCTGTTTTCCTGTACAGACTTCAATCCTAGTGAGAGCAAACATGCTGTAAATGAATGTGTTTGTTATATTCATTGATGCCTTAAAGAGCTCTCAGTAACACAAGTAAATACTGCAATAAAAATTCAAGTGTTTTTTATTTACTGATTGATATGAAACATTTGTGAAGTGTTCAGTTAAGTGTTCCTTTTTCTTTGATTAGTCAAAAAATCCTACTATTATTATTTTAATTGTGCAATAATTAGAGGTAGTCAATATTTAAGCCTGTTACAAAGTCTTTGCAGATTTACTTTTAAACATGCAGAGTAAAAAAATGTTATATATATGGGAACAACACTGTTTGAAAAAACAGCATTTTGTGGAAAAAAGGGTTTTTAATTCTATGAACCCATCAGGCATACCCTGCCCTGCACTAGTTTACAGCATGAGCAAAACCAGCCTTGTGAGCAGGGGCTTGGAGGCCAATTGGGGGGAAAATGATGAGGCTGAAGCAACTGGGAAGCCCTCCGGAACAAAGGATTTTTTTCTGGCCTAGCGTCGGTGGGATTGGGATGGATGAAAATTAAATATGTCTTCTTATCCGAGAAACAAAGTTGTATGAAAATAGGTCTCCTAATGTTCTTAATATGTTACAAGACCAAAGAGTGTAAGCCCAAAACTTCTTTTAAGAAAGGAGCTTGAGACTAAAATTTGCCTGATTCAGTCTATGTGTTTTTGACTTGCAGGAAAGGCATGTGATTTCACTTATGCTTTTTTACCGAATACAGTTGGCAAGAGAAATCTGTTGTTTGAGAAAGTCCTTTTAGAACATACAATGAAATTTATGGTCCAGATCTGCTTCTTGCCTTATCTGTAACAGAATCACATCCAAAGCATAGGTAAGGAATCCCATAAAACTAGGTTAGTCTCTGGCCATTGCCCAGCAATGACTCCACCTTTGAATGCTCTTTCTTGCAGCTTTTATTTTTATGGTCCTTTTTATTTGCTTTTGTAAATAATCTGTAGTTTTGTTACTGGTTTCATAGTGAAAGCCCAAATGTTTCCTTGCTACATAAGAGGAAAATGAACATACCTTATAGAGAAGAAATGGCCTCATGCAAAAACCACCAGTGTTGAGCACAATCAAGACAAGTGCTGACCTTTGGGCTATTTGGTTGGCTTTTCCTTTCTCTTTCCCTTCCTTCTTCCTCCTTTTTTCTCATTTTTTTTTGCTGTAACTCAATGCACCAAGGAGGATGATTCAGTCTATCATGGACTGCAGAGCTGGAAGCACCACTCTCTCAAAAGCCTCATCACAGTTGCCAGTTCTACTGCCTTTCCCATAGGATTTCCTGGACACAAGTTTGGATGTCTGGAAGAGGACAATGCTTGCAATATTGAAATGTCAGATGGGAATGAGTTGTTGGGCACGTTGTCAGTGAGAGTGCCTTTGGTCAGAAAGCTCTGCTGTCAGGTAAAAGGCATTTTTCATGACTTTTTGATACCTTGCAGGACATCACATAATGACATTGATTTTCTTACGTCTCAGTGTATGCCTTTAGAATAGTAGGTATCTTAGTGTCACCTGGTATTTTTTTATTTCTTACAGATCTCAAAGCTCTAGCATTCTTGATATGAAAAGTTATTTTTATTTTTTAGCATGTGAATAAGAGCTTGTGGGGCCAGACAGCTACACAGTGCATTTGTAGGCAGTCATATTCTTTTAAGAGTCTGACCAAAAATCTATGGGGTAATGGAGAGTCTGCATTAGGTTTTGAAAATCAGACTTTGGTGTGTCCCATGACTTCTGAATCAGACTATCAGCAAGCTAGTAAAAATTTTTCTCTCTGTCTTCACAGGACCAAGCATTTTATTATCAAGGCTGTACTCTTCTATTACATTTAGACTAAAAATGCAAGAACTGTTACACTGAAATTTTTGCACTACATATTAGTATTATTTAATTGCTTTAAATTTAAATCTTTTAAATTGATTGATATAATCATCTGTATGTGTCAGTAAACTTTCCACATATTATCTCCATGACTATGTATCCTGTATGTATATGAAAGTATATGATAGTTGTTGAGGGCTTGTGGAAACTGTCAAAAAGCCAAACATTTGAAGATGAATTGATGAAAGTTCCAACATTTTACAATAATGCAAGCTATGAAATTAATATTGAAATATTATTAAAGACAGGGGATTTCATGTGAATTACTGTACTAAATAAATAATCAATACTACATGTCTGACCTAAGATTGTTATGAAATTCAGCAGTTTTTCAGGTCACTGGTGATTTTTTTAAAATTTTCTTTCCATCACTTGCTCTGTCCCTTGCCTAACTCAAGGATTTAGTTGGAAATTAAACTAATACTAAAATCATGAGTTTCAAAGTATTGTCCTAAAGCTAAACATCCAAGTCCCACAATAATCTAGTGAAAGTTTAGGTATCCAACTAAATAGAGATTAGTGTACTAGTCACCTCCTCTTTTTTTTATAGCTTATTTTAGCATGTTCATTTAACTTTCGAATTTCTAATTTAAAAGGAAAAATTTGGTTGAATGCACGCATTATTTCAGCTGACAAATAAGGGCCTGTTTTTCCATTACTATGCTTTCTGCATCAGTAATGTGCATGCTCAGCTCTTGGTTTTTAAAATAAACAAAACATATTAAAAATGCAAATAGAGTATTATATAAACTTTTTTTTAATATAATGTGCTAGTGCTAAAAAGAGAAAAATGCTATGACATAGAAAACAAATTCATTTTCTGTAGAAAACAAGAAGCAAGCTAAATGGTTGAACTGTGTGCCAGAAAGAGGAATGCAGCCCAAGCTGTGCAGAAAGCTTAATCTGACAGAAGGTCAGAAGATTGTGCCTTCTAGTCTGCTAATTAGCAATTGGGTGCTAATTTTTAGTTTTGTTTTGGAAAGAACTGTGTCTTTGTACTGCTGAAAAGCATTTAGCAAATTACAGCATGTACACTAGTGTTAATTATTTAATACATTCCTAAAAATGGCATTGCTGTTGAAATGCATTAGAAAGTCTGCTGTCTTCTTATGGTTGAAAAAGGGACAGATACAAAAACACTTTCTAAAATTCCATGACCAGTAGTCACTGTTTCATGCCAGAGATGTTTTTTCTAACCTTGAAGGCAATTGTTTGCTGTGTGCAAGAACTGTTTCTCAGCACCTTATAGTTAATGTTCTTGCTCATATGTTGTTTACAGTATTCAGTGATCTTAAAACCAAGAGACCCAATACCAAAATCACAAGATATTTAGTGATACCAGAATACCTCTGGATGCCAAACATGCACTGTCTAACTCATTAACAGTGAAATGCTAGAGATTTCAGGCTATTATTAGCCTGTTGCAGACAGATTACAGTTTATGTATTTCAGGTTGAAGCCTATCTAAGCCAATTTAAAATCAATATTTCTGAACTTCTAGTGAATTCAGATGATAATTTTTTGTACTTCGTGGATCATCTGAGAAATTATCAGTTTCTTGATAGAATGAATAGGTCTGTATAATCTTACCTCTTCAGTTCCTAGAGTACATTAAAAGCTGTATCAGTAGCTGCGTATGTGAAATATATATATTCCCTTGTGTTGCCTACAAACAATCCAGCCATGTGCAGGTCAGCCATAATCCTTTGCCAGGAATCCCTTGAATATTCCCATGGATGCTGTCATGGTTGATCATATATTAAATTATTCTTGTGTTTGAGTATTTGCAGGATCAGATCTTCAGAAGAAGTGTGAAATTTGGGGGCTGAGAACAAGGGCATGTATCAAATGCAAACAATTTTATAGATACTTACTCACAGGTCATATTTATAAGTTGAATTACTAATAGTTAAATTATTTGAAATTATCACAGTTGGATCTATGAAAAGATCCTGTCCCACTGGATTAGGTAAGAGCCAGCTCTCTTGTCTGTAGCAGCTGCAGGCTACACTGGCTGTTCTGAGGAAAAGGAAAGAAACCTCAGAGATGTGGAAATTGACTGCAGAAGGCCTTGAGGGAAAGTTAGTGAGGAGGGTTGCTGTTGACTCCAGAGAAACCTGGATTTCATCGACATTTCAGCCACACAGGAAAGCTGTGCTGAACCCAGGATCTGGTATCTCATTAAAGTTCTTCCCATGTCTTGCTTGCAACATCATGTTTTATCTTTATCTTTCCTTGAAGACAAATTAAAGCAATACCCAAGCAAAGCTGTGATGGGAAAGGTATAGAGGGATAGGACAAAGAGAGAAAGGGATGAGCAGAAGAGCAAATAGCCTTTCCCTGTATGTAATGGATGATAAGTACTAGATATCATGGGGGAGCTGGGCCTTTGGGAGATGGTTTGAGCTGGAAAAGGTAGTTTGGGGTGGCGGGGAGATTAGCTTACAGTGGATCTTCCATGTGTGATGGGAAAAACTAGAAGATTCATAAGGACTTTAATATGCAGAATTAACAGTTCTAAAATTAGAAGAAACTCTCAGAGCCATATTTTTTTATCGAGTTCAGTGCATGACAGGTGCCATCTTCTCAGATTTTTCAGAAGAGATCATCTTTTAACAGAGCTGACTGTGGGGAGGCTGGCTGATCACACACTGCTCTTCACAGGCAGTAGGTGCCTTGGATATTGCAAGAAACTTGTCTGGGCACATGTGTCAGAGCACCATGGCACTGCTGACAGTATCCAGCCTGGCCCCTTCTGAGCAGCTGAGGGTTTTGCAATGCCAGTGTTTATCTGGGGTATGGACTTTTAGCAGCAGTTATCAGTCAGAGATTTTATTAGACTTGGATAGCGCTGTTGTCTGCCCGAATTATATGTATCTTATATGAAGATGTCAGATTTTCTATAAAAGTTTCATTTTTTATTGGAAGAACTAATAAGTTAGAGGAGTAACCTTAGACTACTTCTGGCTTTCAAAGAGTAAGGATTTCATTCATGAAAATCCTGACTTTTGTTTGATATTATCTTTGTCTTTCTGATTATTTCCAAAGCTTTTTCTCTGTCTGTGATATCAAACACTTTGTGAAAGGGGAAATATCTCAGGCTCCACATGCTGCAGGTTCTTGACCCATTTGCTTTTATGTCTTGAATGTGAACATTTTATCAGTCGAAGACAGATACAAAATTCAGCTATTGATGGATTAGGAAACCCAACTGGTTCTACTTAAGTGTGTGGAACATTTGCCATTGGCTTTTCTGAAAGGCAAGAGTGAGGCATGTTTTATTTTTACTTAATCCTTTCATAGCTTTTAGGTAAAAATATTTTTATACAAATTGCAAACCAAAATATTTTACTTCTAAGAGAATATCCTATTGAATTAGAAACCTGTGACTGACTTTCCTATTTTCTGATTGTGAGTGGGATAACTCACTATTGTGCCAACTCAAATAACCAAACAGTTACTGAGCATATTTTTAGGAAACAAGGGGCGTTTTTGAACCAGACCTAATTGGGGAGGTTTTGATTTATTTTACTGTAAAATCAAAACTTTGGTTATGGAATGTATTTTCTTTTTTTAACTGACACATTTTCCAAGGAACTAGCTTGTGCTGCGTTCATGTGTAGCAGCGTGACATTGATTCAAAAGTGAATCTGTTCTTAAGGAGGCGTTACAGCCGGTTCAGTTATGTCCTGGACCTACTAGGATTTGGTTGTTGTTCTCACAGTCCTTGAATGTGGATTGTCTGCATTTTTTCCTTTTCTTTTATTTAACCTACTGAGAAACTAAGAACTTGTCTTTGCTGGAAAGACACATTGCTTTGTCTTCTTTGGCACAGCTAATACAGTGGATACTTCTCCCTTGTGCACAGTATAGGTGGGTCTGGGAGCAGTAGCAGTAGACATTACTCAGTTTTCAGTTCCTAACTACTTAGCCAAACTTTTAGTGTTTGGGCTAAGAGTTTCCATGCCAAGTATTTGCCTTAGGCTAACTTTTAAAAAAAATTTATTTTGTAATGCCAGATAAAACAGTTTATCTGTTTCCAGCAATGATTAGACTAACATCTTAGGAGTTTTTTTAATGTCAAAAATGATGGCAAGGTTTTTCCTAAAGGCTGTGGTGTTATCATACAGTTTGGAATTGAATGCAGCCAGGATGTTGCCTTTGTATCAGCGGTGGCTGCACCCTTTGCCACATACAGAATATTCCCATCATGGGTCAAGTTAGACGCCTGCTAAGCACTGCACTTTGTAAGCTACCTTTCATGTGTTCCTCACGAAAGATTTTGCCCATACCAAGCATGTCCCAAGCCGAGTCTGAGCAGGTCTTTCTGCTGGAATCACAACCCTGAGCCGTGGTGGGAGGTGCTGCCTGCAGGCAAATGCACCAGCGTTGTCACTGGGCACCAGCATCCCATCTGCTCTTCCAAGCCTCTGAGCTTGGTGGAGATGGGCACTGGGTCTCACTTCAGGCTATTCCAGTCTCTCCACTGTCCAAACTGGTGGTGTCAGTCTTCCATGATCTCTGTGACAAGTTTCTGTCACATGAAAGACAGACTTTGAAGAGTTGATGGGTGGGAGGAACAGGACAGTTAGTTGGGAACCATCAGGATGACAGAAACCTTGATGGCAAAACATTTGAACTTGCTGATTTAAAAGACTTTTATAAAGAATTAAACTATGAATGTAGCATATATTCTTGTTAAATATCAGAAAATTAATAAGAGAGCAAGTACTGGGGTAGGGCTGTGGTGGGTAGTGAGGACGAAGAGAGTCATTGGGTATATCTGAACTGTGGGAGATGTCTCAGTCAGAGGCTGGAAATGCTGAGACACCATATGATTCACAAGGATCGAGTCCTTGAGCTTGAGGACTGGAGTCTCTGCTGAGTACTACCTGATTGAATCTTTTCTTGCAGTGAGGGCATTCTTGACTGATCCCTTACATGCAAGCTTACTGATGTTTAACAGAGATGAGAATTATCCCTCCTGGTGGAGAAGGGATTGGAACCTCTCTTCTGCTTGATCACCCACTTCGATGTAACTTGTACAAAGAAACTTTTAACTTAGTCACAGCTCGTTGATACTGAAGGGGGGATGGAGAAGCTGGTAGGAGCCTCAGAACCACGGATCATAGCTCCAGCAGGAAACCAGCCTCAGCAGCAAGGGGAGGGTGAGCCGCGTGTGTGACAGGCAGATGCCTGCAGGGTGCCGAGTGATGTGGGATTGAGACACAAAGGAGCTGCAATGGCTGGTTAAGAAAATTAGGGAGAAGAAACTTACCGTTTGCAGGGAAGCAGAGATGCAGATGAAGCTGATAGGCATATCTGGGGCTGAACCTCTCCCCTGCTTCCTGAACACGTGCAGTTCCTTGATTAGATCAGCATGGGATCACTGGACTGTGGGGGCAAGGGAGGAGGGGAGGCTGGGGAGCAGAACACTGTCGTTTATTCATCATAGCCATGCATTTTGCCCGGCACAGGGAGTTGGGGAAGCTGTCAGGAAAGGTAATCAGAAAAGGCAATGAGTGGTGCAGAGCATCTTGGGAGAAGGGAGCAGGAGGTGAGAGCTCATGGGAACTTGTTCAGTGCTGGAGCAAAGGCTCAGGCAGACTCCTGTGGAGAAGTTGTCCTGGGATGAGGCAGGCGAGCCCTAGGCCTCTGGAGATGGTTCTTCTCCACAACCCCAGGCTGGGTCCCTGCCCTTTATCAAACCTGTTTTCACGGCGGGCAGTACCTTCCAGGAAAGGTCCATGCACAGGACATTCTTCCAGCACTAATGCCAGACAGACTAACAGGTGTCTTTGCATCTCCCCAATGGTCAAATGCATCCGTGTGGTATCTATGTGTCATCCGGGTGTCATTGTTATGCCATGGGGTAAAAGTTCTTGCTTTGCTTCATTTCCCTCCCATTTGGCTTTGGAAAATTGCATGTACACATATATAGAGCTCCAAAAGACTTAAGGAAATGCAAGAGTCTAAGCTTCCTCTGGGAAGACAGGGAGTAAGACCATAGCATTGGGAAGCTGTATTGAGTTTCATCTGTGTTTTTGTGTTTTTCTTCTAAACTGCTAGGATTTTTACCTTTTCAGTTTTCACACACTGTTAATCTGGCTCCTGTGTGTGGTCCTGTCGAGACTCAGAACACTTTCCTGGGATACCAATAGGCATGTGGCATCCTTGTATCACTGGGCTCTGGGTTAGGGATCTGGCTTAGCAAGCAGCTATGTCACAACTTTTACAGCAGCACTGTAAATTCACTGCTCTGCAGCCCAGACAAAGCAATAAGAAGCAGTACCTGTAAGAAGCAGTCGTGTAAGCACAGTTGTGCCTCCACTAAGCACTTCTAGGGGCAATTCTTCCAATAAGTCATTGCATGTTCTCGTTGCTCACTGGCCAGGAGAGACCTGCAGGGCACGTGTATTCTGGAATCGCATTGCCCAATTGAACAAGGGGGAACAGGCAATCTGGTATAGGCAGCGTAGCCAGGGGAAGCTGCTGTAGGGTTCTTCTGTTCAGGAGAGAAGTGGGCTGTGCTATTTTACGTGTAGATACACCCACAGATGTTTTGTAGCACGAGTGTGCAGAACAGAGCAATTCTGACATTCTGTAAAGTGGGGTGGGTTGCCTCGTGCAGCTGCACTCATGGGATGGGAAATGCTGCTAAGGGCAGCAGCTGAGACACTGCAAAGCCTGTATGGAGGAAGAACTTTGTGCTTTTACTAGAAGTAACTCTCTCTTAATTTTTCCTCTTGGGAACATTTTTGGTACAGTGTGTATCTTTTCCTTGTAAATAGCAAGAACTGGGTGAATGTGATTATAAAGGTTCACCTCCTGCTGTGAAGGTCTTATGTGTAAGTGTTTGGGGCTGACCTATTGCGTTATCTGCCCAGCTTTTGGCTGTCTGGGGATAAAAGAACTTGCGTGAGGGGGATCTGCCTCCAAACCCTCTTCTGTGAGCCTGGCTGGGAAGACAGACATTTTGTTCTGCATGTGAAAAAGAGATTTTAAGCCTTTCTTTTGTAGTGAGTTTGAGAGAACTGACTTTAAAAACCTCCACGTAGCTCACTGTAAATAAATCAAGATGAGTGAAATACTTGTATTTTTACAGCTGTTAAAACACATTTTATAATGGAGATGAAGGACGTCTTTGCAGTGGGAGGTATGGGAGTTAGAGCAGTATTTCTCATCATCTGCAGTACGAGCAGGCATACTGCAAATTCTCCTGTATAATTCAATAAAAATGTGGTATGTCTGGCCCATAATATTTACAACCATCATAAAATTTTTTGTTATGCTCCATGCAGTATCAGATCCATTTTGTTGTTTAAATTACATAAGACACTGATGGATCAGAAACCAAGAGTTTCATTAGAAACTTTTATAGAAAATCATCATATATTCCTGCTTACAAAGACAGCTCTCTTGAACCGTATTCATTCTTTGAGTGAGAAATACGATTATTGCCTAGTCATAGAATTAAAAAAAATATAATTTTTGTTATTCATTAAAGCTGGTTAAAAATGTGTATAATTTGAACATACTACAATAAATGCAGAACTGCAGCACACTGGAAGGTATCACTATATCTATAAGAACCGTTGTTCAGCATAGTTCTGCAGAAAAATATTTTCCTTATTCTAATTTATTTCTACCTCTGCAAAATCACACATCCATGTTTTGTTTATTCAGGTTTTTGTGCCCATACTATCAGTCTTTTGCCAGAATATTTCAGTAACACCTAATCAATTACAAAGTAAAAGCTCATGTTCAGTTTACTTATTAATTCATTTTCTAATGCCATGATGTTATCAGTGATATTGTAAAACTAAATCTTCTGGATGCAGTCCAGCTAAATCACAGGGAAAAACATATAAGAAAGTTATATCAGAACTGAGGTGTTTGTCATTACTGGTTTGTGTGCTGCCACTTCAAATTTCACATACACTCTGAAAAAATTATAAGGCTGACTACTGATAATTAAAATCAGAAAGATACTGAGTTGTTTGAATTCCATACCAGAAGAATAAGCAGAATCATTCTTAGTTTACAATGAAGAGGTAAGGCATTTGTTAATGTTTCAAATAGTATTGGATTAATTCAAAGAATTAAAAATAGAACCAGCTTTCATTTTTGACTTAACATTTGGGGCCCTTAAGTAAAGCTGATGATGTTTCTGGACAAGAGAAAATCAATAGCATGCCACTTTTAGTTTGTTAGGTAGTTAATAATTTAAAAAAAGAGAGCTTGCTGCTACACTTACAAGGTTTTCCCTTTTGTTAAGGAAGCAGACAGGTTCAGTTGCCTGTTGGGTATTCCTTAGTATGCTCACTCTCAGTGAATTAAAATGGCTTTTCCTCAAATAAGAGAAACTGCCCTCAGACTACAGGGCAAGATTTTTTTTGATGTGAACTACCTGAAAGATGAGAGCCTTTAAAAAAAAAAAAGGGGTGGGGGGGAATAAGAAAGAAAAAGGTCTTTCAAAGGTGTTTTGGCTTAACATTATTTGAGCAGCTCCTGAAGACAAAAAGGAAATTGTAGTAGCATCAGATGCAAGGAGAGGTGATTGTGCCTGCTCAAGGACTTGACCAGAATTTCTACTCAGGGGATGCTCCTGAAGAATGAGCAAAATAATTTTGGGGAGTGTGTATCTTTACAGTTGTTCATTGCATAAAGGAAAATTTTTTGTCTCCTGGCTTGAGCTCAGATCTGTTTTTTGCTTCCAGGATGTACAGCACAGATGGTGGAGACTAATTGGGGTGGAGGGCAAAGCCTCTGTGTGTTCTTGAAATCCTGTGTCTCTCTGGAGGTCGAGGGTGAAGCTGCTGTGGCACAGGCACCCTCGGGGCTGATGTGAGTGATGGCAGCCTCCCCGTGTTTGCCTACTGGTCATGATGCAAAGCTGAACAGCTGTAGCAGCTGTCTGACACACTTCTCTCAGGACAAATTCCTCCATCCCTCCAGCTGACTCAACCAACAGAAGTGTGTGCATGGAAGGGTCCTATAGCGAGCCCTGCAGCAGCCCTGGCAGATGCAGAAGCAGCATTTGGGGTGCACATCAGCCTTGCTGTGCCGGGGCTCTTTTATATATACAAGCCTTTCTTGGGCTTGTTTTTTACCAGTGTTGTTGCAAACAGAACTCTGGCAAACTGCTTCCTTTCACCTTTTCCAAGTGTCAGAGCTTTGGAGGGCAGGATGGCCTCAGAGATATGCAAATCATTTTCTTGTACTAGCCCTGGTGCTCAGAGATGAAGCAATGTTTCCATCTGCCCTCCAACAGCTTGTGCTGAGTTCTGTCTGTGCTAGAACTTGCACTGTAGCAGGCTGGGACTTGGTCTGGGAGCTTGGAGTTTGTTGCCATTCCCATCCTTTCCTTCTTCTCAGAAAACAAGAAAAAGTTACAGCTCGGCTCGTCTCGCATTTGCATCTGTCCATAACCTTCATGCCAGTTCTCAGTCCCAGCCACTGTTTCAGATGTGATTATACACAGTTTACAGCAGTAAATGACATAGGGAGATGCTAATCAGAGCTTTTGTGGAGCCTCATGTAATTTGTATTGTGTTTCTTTCGCTGTACCACCAGGCAGCATTGCTCATGTTCAGTCTTAAGTTCTCCATTTGCAGGTACGCTGTGTTATACCCAAACCTTTTGTTTTCTCTGTGGTCTTCTTGAGATTCTTCCCCTCCCACTGCTTCTCCAGTTGCTCCATTAAGCAGTAGAAAGCCACAGGTGAATCACCATGGGTGTTCGCCGTGCCAAAAAAGATCCCAAAAATATCTTTCCTTCAGCCCAAGCGGCAGCAACAAAGCAGGAGTGTCAGGTGGCAGGAACTCTCAAAGGAGCGGTGTAGATGCTGTGCATGTGCAATTTGAAATGGTCATTTAATGTGCCATCATCAGGTCAGGCTGACACCAGGAAATGGGATGTTAAAGGCTTTTTAGTGGGCACATGAAGTAGCGTGAGGATTAAGCCGACACTTTCTCATGTCTTGTGTGCACAGGTGGTCTTTCTGCTGTATCATATTCATAGGTTTTAGAGAGAAGCATCCTATAACAGGATTCTCCCTGAGTTATGTCCATCTACATTTAAATGACAAAGGTCATGTCCACTTGAACAGTAATTAAATTTTAATAAAATAAGTATAGTTTATAGCATTCAAGTCTATGCTATAATTGAGCAGGATAACTATCCCTCACACAGCCTCAGTATATGATATAATTTGTGCATAAACTCAGAATTCTCTGCAAGATGCTGAAATCAACATTGCATGTTGAGGATGTGGATACTTATTTTAGACACTGTGTTTGAAAATTGTGGTTTGTAGAAATTTATGCAAAAATATTACCAAAATAAGCATTGAAAACCTAATTTCAATATGCAGCTGCTTGTAAGCATGGTAATTAAGATATACTGGGTAAATTCACTACATCTTTTCTCACCCACACCAGT
Organism: Dryoscopus gambensis; assembly: GCA_013389985.1. NCBI lineage: Eukaryota > Metazoa > Chordata > Aves > Passeriformes > Malaconotidae > Dryoscopus > Dryoscopus gambensis. The sequence continues at coordinate 48,486 of WEIT01020499.1, read as the reverse complement.
GAGACAGAAGTTGCAGATTTCAGATGTAGACTCACCAGAGCTTTAAACTCCAGCCAGGACTCAGGGGAAAGCTGTCGGGAGAGCAGGTCTGCTGCTTAGCCTGGTCTTGTCTCCACTGCTCAGAGCTTTGATGGAGAGAATGTTGTTGGGATCGCCCAGCTGCCACCTCTTGAAACACTTTTCACAAATGAACTCCTTTACCCTCACTGTCCTGCAGGGAGGGAGCGAGGGAGTCAATCAGCACGTTATATGGATAAAGAAACCAAAGTGGGGGTTTAGACATTTTTCTTGTCAGGAATCAATCAGTGTCGACTTTACATGCCATTCCCAGTCACTCATTGCTTTAAATGCTGTGTTTACCCTCTGCAGCAGGAGATTCGTGCTCCTTCTAGCCTGCTGCTCCTCTGAAATAAATCAACAGGTTTTACCTCTACTTTTTCCTCCAGCTGGGGTGATGCTGGTCCCTGAAAGGAAGACGGAGGATGGGTTTGAGGAGCACTTCGGCTTGAACTACTTGGGACACTTCCTGTTGACTAACCTCCTCTTGGATACGCTGAAGCAATCAGGAACGCACAGTCACAACGCTAGGATCATCACGGTCTCATCAGCCACCCATTATGTAGGCAAATTGCACCTAAACGACTTACAAAGCAGGTACCGATCCCTTTTTGGTATTCACTGATCTGTAGTAATCGTGTGCAGATTAAACTACAAGAGAATCGTTACTGACTACTGAATGAGGTGGGGGTTTGTTGCCTTTTGTAGCCTCTTTTTTTTTTTAACAATTTATGGTGCTTCTCAAGCACTTGCTTAATAGATTTCAGACTGATCAAAGCTTGCAGCTTTGAGTCAAAGATCAAATAATTTATAAACTTCTGAGCAGTATATTTTATTCTGGACTTTGAAAACCTCACTTTGCTTTCTGGTGCTCGTACTGCGGTGATGGTTGTGGCGCATGCAGCGCCTGGACTCGCCACTGCCTAATCAGGGAGACTCTCCGTAACTGGGATGTTTTGAAATGGCTTGGGTGGATGCTAATAGACATCGTCCCCAGAGGATGCGTGCGCAGAGGCTCCGCTGCTGCCCTCAGATGAGCTCAGACAGGCGCCTGTGGCTGCTCGCTGCCCGCCGAGCGCGGCGGTGCTGACTGGGCTCCGGGGAGGCAGCTCGCCCTTGCTGCCCAGCTGCCTCACAGCTGCTGCGCCGGCCCTCGGGCGCCTGCTGCTCCTTCCTGCCCGCCAGCCCTGCCCGCCGGCCGCCGCTCCAGCGCACTGTCCTCTGCTCCCTCTGCCCCTGGCCTCCGCCTTGCCCGCTCCGCTCCTGGCATCCCTCACAGCCCTACTCCAGCTTCCTCCACCCACCCCCCGGCCCCAGGCTGTGTCATCCTGCCTGTCCCCGTCCGACCCCTATGGTCCTTGCCCTCTCGCACGTCAGCCTGGCGATTCACTGCCGGCGCTAGACCCCGGCTCGTGACTGTGTCACCCCCTGTGCTTCCCCAAGAGCTTATTGAGATCCAGGTTGTGGGCACCCTGGGTTTTTAATCCAGTAAGATGGGCTAAAATGCATGGATGACGTCTGTCCTCCTGCTTTCATTTAGGAAAACTGTGGATGAATCTCTGTGGGCTATTTCTAACATTAGGAAGACATCAAATGATGCAGTAAATGTCTCTGGTATCATATAGGAACCGTGTAGAGTGGTTTAGTTAGCAGAGGAATGGGCAGGATAACTGAGATAAATTTCAAAATTTCCCCGCGCAGTCATGGGTGGCAGTTGCGTGCTTACTAACAGGCTCAAACAGCCTGCCTTCTCGTGGGCTCCAGAGAGCTTCTGCCTGCCTGCCTGCATGGAGCCAGTCTGAGTTCTGTGTCATTTGCATGAAAATCTGTCTCCATACGTTGACAGGGACTTCAGCAGGTGATCAGAGGTACCTGGCCCAAGCTTTCATTTCTGAACAAAGACTGAAATTAGAGGGCTGGGCTGTTTCCACTGCGGACATTTTACATATGAATGCTGCATTAGGCATGTCAAACTTCTGATTACATATTGTAGGATCAGTTTTATTACAAGCCATTGTTTAAACCTCTGCGGGGTAGTCACAATTTAATCTCTTGCTTGTAAAACAACCACAGGAAATTACCTTTACTCTTCACTTGGTGTACGTATTCATTGTTTCTGATGGGCATGTACTGCATGGCACCATGCAAGGGGGCTAAGGGGATTAGTATTTCTTTGGGCTAAAGTGTTGAATGCAAAATTAAATGTGACTGCTCTGTGTCTCTAGATAACAGTAGTTTCCTTGATTATAGCAAGGCCTTGTACTGTGCCTCCTTAATTTAGGATCATCCTTATCTTTGATTCATCATTATCAACTCATATTTTAAAGGAACCAGAAATGTTTCGGTTAGGAAAGCTATGGTTGAGCAAGAACATGACCAGTCTGATGTAAAAAAGTCTAATATACCAGTGAGATTACCTACAGCTTTTGTGTCCTTTACATTTCAATGTTATTGATGTAAGAAGGGCCATAAAGGATGACAGACTCTGACTGATTTTGCCTGCTCATTCCCACACAGATGCTCCAAATCACTCGGGCGGCAGTGGTGCCTGCGCATAGGCACACTGGTGAAACCCAGAGTGGGCTGTAAATTCAGGTCCAAACCTTTCCTTGGTAGAGGTGTAAAAAGATGCTCCTGGGTATTTCTTTTTTAGCCTAATTGCCAATAAGCCGCCACTCAGGTGAATAGTTTGACATCACCAGTGCTGCAAAAACCAGTGAGATCACTTGTGTGTTTGAGTGTGTCCCTACAGCGTGAGCAGGGGTTTAGCAGGACTGTTGGGGGATATCATACCCAGGCATTGCCCGCTCCACGGGGCCCTGGAGATGCCTTCTGATTCAGAGCAACATTCAAAAGCTTCAATGGATGTTGTAAAGACACCCACGGCAAACAGTTTCCTGGGGATGCTATGTCTCGTTTTTGCTGCTTGTGTGAATGGGAAATCACTCTAAAAATTTTCTACTCCTTTTTTTTCTTTATTTTGTGTTGCACCAGTTGGCCATAATTCATTTTACGGCTTGGATGTATGTTCGCAGATTGGCTGGTAGTCCTAACCTTGCAGGAAAGCAGCAAAACCATCTGGAGTCATTATTGGAGAAAGGGGGGCTGTACTCTATGCTGGGAAAATTACCGCTGGCAACAGGCTGAATTGTTTACCATGCTCTTGTCCCATTATTCCTAGATGTTAGTTGTGCTACTGTCCTGACTGAAGGTGAGTACTGGACACAAGGATTTATCCATCAAGCATGGCAGAAAAGGAAAGGCAGAAGGCTTGTCTTGACTTAAAGGAGACAGTACACTGAGGTTCAGTTCTCTGCTTTACCACAGACTTTTCTGTGGAATCCTTCTCCCACTCAGGAGGCTCTGGGTTGACAATCACTTTTGTGGCCATTCTCCTCATTGCTTGTACTTGCTGCTGGGAGATCTAATCTGAAACCAGACATCATCCATATCAGTGACCACAGGGCAACAGCATAACAAATAATTGTTGGAAGGCCTGTCCCATCAACAGTGTTAAAGGAAGCTTGTGTCACTGTCCTCCCTGTTTTCTCTTAGGTTTGTTTCCTGCCATCTTACCAACCTCATTAATCCCATGTTGCTCTGGTTAGCTTTTTTCAGTGGGACGGTTAATTTAATTTTGTCTTTTTGCATTTTACATTACTCTCCTTCCTTTGTTGTCTGTTTCTTCACACTTGCCTGGTTCTTCATCTGTGTCTATGGAGCTTTTTTGTTTGAATTGCTTTTTCCCTCCCTATCTCATATTTTTTTTCTTTTTTTTTTTGGTGGGGATGTCTTATTTCTACTCAGCAGTTTAGTTCCTCCTCTCCATTTGTCTTCCCCCTAGCCTTGCTCCTGTTTCTTCCCTATGAATGCCATTTCTCCCCCTTCCTGCCCCTCCTCTTCACACACACACCAGTGGAAGAGACATGGCATGGGTATATCAAGGCAGGATAGAGCTTGTTCCAAACTGGCAGGGCACAGCTTGTTTCATGTGTGTTATTGAAAATGCAAACGCACACGCACAAGAGCACTGACTGTTCTCCCAGTTCTTTTGCTGAAGGATATATGTGAAGAACATCAAACGCCTTTGTGGTCTTTTAGATCCAGACCATTTTCAATAGCAATCGCATGAGTCGACAAGAGGATCCCTAAGGCAAATCATTCTCCTTCATCCCTGCTTTGAATACGACTGTTTTCAGGGAGGTGAAAGTTTAACAGAAACACAATCTATCTGCAAGCATTTCCACAGTGGTGATTTCAGCAATTGCGTGCAGAGGGTAGTACACTGTGTGCTCCAGCAGCACAGCTAGCATGGCCTTCTTTCCTCTCTTTCCTGCATGGCCTTCTTTCCTCTCTTTCCTGCCTTATCTAAAGTGAGAGGAGAAAAAAACATGGTCATGAAAGAATATGGCTGTCTGGTTTCAGCAAAAGCTTGAGGAATAATGTACCATCCACTTGGGTTGAGATATGCTTGAGCAGTGCACTGGCGTTCACGGTGCTCTTTCAAGGCTGAGGTGAAGAACTCTCCTTTGAGTGCTCTACGTACCAAATAAGAAGGTATTTTTAGGAAAATAATGAAAAAAAGACCATATTCTCTTTCCCAGGCTGTGGATCACACTTGAATATGCTCCTTTTGCAGGAGTTGGCATCTTCGTGTGTTCTGTCTAGCTTTTTCTCCATGACTAACTATTCCTTTCATCATCCTCTCTTTTTGCATACCAAATGGGCCCTGTAATGCTGTGAATCACTGATCTATGAACTCCCCAGCCACAGTAACACAGCTCCTTTTCTGGTTCACATCTCTTGTCTATTCAAGATCAGTTAGTCACATTTTGCTCTCTTTCCTCTGCTCTCCAACTGCAGAAGGAGCTGATTTTTTTTGAAACTTTCCAAGCTGATTATAATATATTATATATAATGTCTGCATTTTTCCCTGTAGCCCTAGTGCATGAATCATGCACTTATTTTATTGTCAGAGACAATAAAAGTTAAATGAAAAGAATTGCAAAATTCCCAGCTGCTACATGTGTGTCCTAGCTGGTGTAAAATAGGATAAACAGCTCTGCCCACGCCCTGGGAAGATTCTGGAGAGACCAGGCAGCTCCAGTCAATCTCCTCTGTAAGGCAGTTCATAAGGAACTGTAACAGGAAGTGTTATGTACTGATGGGAAAATCTGTCTAGCAAAGTGTCTGGAGACCTCTCTTTCTTGGATGAGGGGTGTCCTTCATCTTCTCTTCTTCCATGCATGTGAGGTTCATTGGTTAAAAAAGTTGTATGAATTTTGAGCAGAAAGTTGAGGATTTTCTTCCATCAGCATTACTGAAACTTTGAAAAATATTTTGCATGAACAACAACTAAAACTTAAGGTGCTGAATTACTTTTGGAAAATATTTATCCATTTTTGAAACAGAACCATTTGATTTCAGTGTTCTAAAAATTTATTTTTAATTTATTTGTAATTGTCCCTATGACTACATTGTCATTCAGATTTTGAAGTATGAGAATAAAACTGAAACTCCCAGCCTTTAATTTCTAAACCATCCTTTTGATGTATCTCCATCAGTTTCGAATTACTTTTTCTTTTTTTTTTCTTTTTTTTTTTTTAGCTGAGCATTTGTGTAAAACAGATTTTTTTTTTTAATTAAGAATGGTTTGATGAATCAACAATTTTTTCAAGGAAAGGCTTCTACTTTTTAAATACTCAATTCCTTCAGTATCTTTTCATGATTGAGCTGTCACTTGAAGTTCCTTAATTCTCTTTGACTGGAAGAACTGGAAGTATAACATCTTAAATTCAAGCAAAAACAAACATGAATCTGCTGTAGCATAGTAGTAGCATAGTACTGTTGGGGTTTTTTTCTAATATTTCGTATAATAAAGGAAAATTTGTAAAAGGAAATAGGAGAGATTTTCATTATTACCCCTTTTTAAAAATCTATTATAGTCAGTACAGAAGTCTTTCATAATAACATATAAAGAGCTGTGTCACTGGACTGTTGTTTAATAAAATGCTGTGAAAAATGAAGAATTTGTAATCATAAAAGATTTTTCTAGATCATTAGATAGATACATATTATCATAGGTTTTATTTACATCAAGGAATATATGGTTTTACTTGAGTTCTATTGTTTAAGCAGCTTCTCCACGATGACTTTTATTTCATATTCTGGTTCTATTTCCAAGATAAATCATATTGCCTTGACAGGACCAAGTGACAACTGCAGCACAGTGCTATATTCATTTAGACATGTCCTTCCTGCAGCAGGTTATCAAGTTTTCCTGTATATAGTCAGATGATAAGTATTCAAATGCTTACTGCACACACATAAGAGTGTTTCAGTCCTTCTTTGCCAAATACTTTCTGTATAAATGCAAAAGGATTTGCTGCTTTGCAAAATGATCCCTTGTGTTTGCAGCAATTAGCATTAATTGCAAAAATTGACTCACTGGCCTGGAAAATGAGTGTAGTGGGGAAGGCACAGATCTCAAATTATTTAAGTTAATTTTAAAAAAATAAATGGGCTACTGAATCAGCGGACTTGATTGAATTCATCAATTCAAAAGACAGAGTTCCAGCTCAAATGCATCAAGTGTTATATCGATTCTTATGTGTTCCTGCAACCAATAACAAAGAAATATTTAAGTCAGTATGCCAACTTCAGAAAGCTTTCATTTTACATTTATGATGTATTTTTGTTCTGTCTAATCAAAATACTTTTAGGGTTGATCGATTTCTGGAGAATAAGAGAGTGTAATACTGCTATCACAAAGGTAACATCAGACTTACATGTATTTGGGGAAATTAAATGTAGCTACTTTGTTGTCACAATGTTAAATTCCTTTTTATCTAAATGAATTAATGATCTTAACAAAGGATTGTTAACAATGGTTATTAGTTTAATAGGACATGGTGTTTCTGAGCTAGTTCAAAATTGCAGCATTCTGGGAAATATGTGAGATATAGGTGTTCCTGCTGCCCATCCTCTCCCTCCACCACAGGTTGGGTGGGAGAAGCCAGCTCTGCGTGGCATTCAGGACAGTGGGTCTCATAGATGTGCTGTTTTCCAAAGAGGCAAGACGGTTCTGTGGTAATTTGAAAGTTAATGTATCACATTCATGTGATAGAGAGGGCAAAAGGGCCTCAGAGAACTGGGATCGGAGAGAAAGCTTGACACCCTTGAGAGGGGAAGGTTAGTTTAACATCTTTCTGTCAGCAAAAAGACTCATTAAGGCTGAATGAAGCTTAAAAGCTTTGGAGTTCAGGTCCTGGGTGATTATTCGAAGGTTTTAAGCATTTCTCTCAATTGCCTTAACTACCACCATCCTCCCAGTATCTTGTCAGTGGAGCTGTCCTTTGGGCTGCCTAGCACAGCCAGGGAAGGCTGGTGCACATGCCTGTAAATCCCTGGAATAATGTGTTAGGAGAAATGGTCAAAATTATCAGCTCACCTTCCAGAAACCCCTTCCGGGTTCAGCCCTGCTGTTGCTCCTGGTTCTTTGTAGCCATACATCCTGTGTCTTGCCACATGCACTAAGGATTATGAGGTATTGTGCAAGGAGGCAAAGGCAGATTTCTGCCTCTGTGATTTGTTAACTCTTCACCTTTTCTCTATTCCTCATCCTAAACCTCTTTGTTCAGAGAAGGAGAACTTCACCTGTTCAAAAGCAAACCAAGCAGTTGAAACTTACACCTATGAAGAAAAATTGGTTTTTGATTAAATCAAGTTCTTGATAAAAAATGTGTTGTGAAAACTATGCTTTCTAAGTAGAATTAATCTCTGTAAACATAAAATATTTTAGCCCCCAGGAGTTTTAATACTGCCAGAATGCCTGATATAGTTGTAGCTTTGTTGCTCCATTTCTTCTGTTCTCATTATGTGTTGGATGCCGTGGTAGCCCAGCCTTTCTCACCATGGGAGGTGGAGAGGGCTGTATGCAGCAAAGTCTCAGCCTCCCAAGAGGGACAGAGACTGAGGAGCACTGTGGCTCACAGTAGCTTTAGGAGAAGCTCAAGAGCTTTTAACAGTGATGTTGAAGGAGTAGTGGGCAAGTTCCATATCTGAATTGCCACAAAAAAATCAATCAATCTATCAATCTGTCAAAGCAGCAGTTTCTTCGCATTCTATTTTTCAGTGAGGGCTGGGTCAGGGCAGCCCTGTGACTGTGTGGGTTTTTTAGGGTTTGGACGTGAAACTTCTTGTCATTTCCTGGAAAGCCAAACCTGACAGATTTCACTAGGTTCTGGCATATTTGCAAGTGGAAGAGGTCTTAAGCATTCTGGTCCCAGGCCATGCCATGCCCCTTCTTGTGAAATGCTTGGTTTTCCACTACAGATCTCTGTTTACAGTGTTCCAGGGTGACACAGCATTGGGAAATCATAAAGTGAAACCCAAAGCGCAGCTCTAAGGCCAAATGGTACAGAAAGCGATTGCTGACGCTGTCCTTTATGGTGCTCGCAAATAACCACTTTGAAATGCTAGCTGTGGACTGCTTTGTATGTTACTCCTTTCTTGTAGGTTTTCTTGTTTTGCTGAAGTTGGCCTGTTTATATTCCTCAGGTAAGACCATCCCTCTTCACAGGCTCCTTTCTATTTAAATCTTGTTTAAATCCCACCTGATTTCCAACAGTGGATGAGTGATGCTGTTGATGTACAGCCTCACAAGAACAAAAGCCTTTCATGCTGTGTCTGGACTGTGAGTCATTTAATGGATGCAGAAAACTTACACATTTTGATTCCTCTGGTACCTGTTGGCATTTCAGCTGTATTTCTTCTTTAACCCAGGAAGGTCTTCAAACTGAGGAGAAGGCTTCTTGTGATGGGTTTTAACAAACAGCTGTCTGTCTTTATGAGTTTGTTCCTTGTCTTAACTCATGTACTGGGAGTTAGTCACTTTTATAGCTCAGATTGAAGCTGTGATGTTTGCATTCTCACTACATAAGAAAACTTCTAAAAAGCAGAAGTTGTTCAATTGTTTCAACAAGCAGAAACTGATTTTCAAAAGTATGTTGTGCCAGACTTGCTAATCTTTTGTTATTTCTGTAAACAAAGATTGATGGCATAGCATTTTCTGCACGGTAGTTATAGACTATATCTTAAAGGAAAAAGGATTTTGCAAGCTCATTTCCTCCAGTAAGACAGACCAGTCCTTTAGCGTGGTGAATATTTGCTCTTGCAGAACACATTCAGCACCTCCTTAAATCCAAGGCAGTGCAGCGGGTTGAGCCCGCCACAATTAAACCTTAAATTATCTTTGCATATACACCAACAGAGTCTACTGTAAATCTGCCAACCACATTTGGTGCACTGTGCTGGACTTGAAATGGCAGCACTTTATTATACATGTTCAGACCCTACAGCTCCTTTTGAGTCCCAGAATGAAAAGCTCAGAACTTGCAGCTAATCTGCAAAAGTCTACAGCAGTTTCAAGATGCTTTTTCAGAAGATTTTGGATTATTCAAGTTATTGATGGGCCTTGTGTGGTCCTATGTGCATTCTGATGGAAGCAAAGAAACCATAAAAGCACCCATTACTTCCTTCAACTTAAAAGCTCTATTGCAGGAGAGGTAGGAAGCTTTCCACAAGTGGGTGGAGAGTACCTCCCCCCATTTATAATCCTATAGATAATCTTACAAGATGTGTGACAATCGTCAATAACCTGAGATCCAGATTATCCAAGAGATAATATGAGAAGATATTGTCCATGTTGTTTCCCTATCCCTCAAAAGGGTCATGAGGACACAGAATGTAGGTCTTGAAGCTGTGATCTTTTTCTTGGATAAAGCAATGCAAATCCTTGCTTTCTATTATGTATTTACTCATTCATTTGTTTAATGGAGATTTTTAATTGAATGAAGGGATACTATTATGCTCAAATACCACTTCAACTATTAGCAAGTACTTAACACTGCATCAAATGCCCTGATTGTAGCAAAGTAGCAATTTATATAATTGTAAATAAAGAGATCTCTTTCCTGGGAGAATGGAATTACAGTAATTTGCCATTGATATTAAAAATAATCCAAAACATTTGAAATTAACACCAGCTGTACACAAATAGAAAAGCTTGACTTCTTTAAAGGTACTGCTTCTGGTGAGACTTTGAGAAGACCAGCCTTTGAGTCCATATTATATGCATTTGAGAACTGTGCTGAGCACACAGCAACTGAGCTGCACGCCGCAACTCTCAGTAGAGCAGAATAGCTCTTGGCATCTCTCCTCCTGCCATTAGGAGTAGGGATCAGCCAAATGAAAAATGATGCTCTGATTCCATCTGGATGACAGTAACGCCCAGGATGACAAGCCTTGGCTTATTTTGCCTTTCATAATTGATTTTAAAATAAAGACATTCTCGGTTTCTTTACTACATGTAGTCCTCAAGACACAGTAAGTTAATTTTTGTTCCCTCTGCATTTCCTGAAGGCTATAACAAGGGCCTAGTCACTGAATGCTATGTATTTATACAGTAAAGTCCTGGAAGTTGGGAAGCATGGCTTTAAAAAAGAAACAAAAACCAAAACACCCAGCTTCCAGCTTGTGGCTCCTACTCCATTGTGGGTTAAGCACAAGGCAGGAGTAACTGATTTGCAGAGATATCAATTACTGAGACCATTACCAACATTTTAGCTGTTAGAGAGAGAGAACATTTCCCAGCTCTGGGCTTTTACTCTTATACTCTAAATTTAAGAAGAAAAATATCATTTTACTACAGTTGAAGGATGCCAGAGAAAGCCTGGATTTGTCCAGAGCTGTGTGTGAGCAACATGTGGAACCGAGGAGCTCACTGCAGGAGGAGGAATGGAAGGCAAGGTGGGTTGCTCTGAAAGTGCCACTGGCCTGTGACTGCTTAAGTAACCCTCATGCCACAAATTAGGACATGAAGGATTTGCTTTTTAGCTTGTGTAAAACCACTAATTTCATGTATTGGTCTGATAGCCTTCCTCTTGAACAAGTTCATCACAGGGTCATGACAGCACTTCAAGAGTCCCTAACGCTGCATTCCTTATTCACTCAAAGTTTATGCTACAGCCACCTTAATTGTTATATGTATATAGTCACAATTTATTTTTTAAGGTCATACATCACATATATGAAAGAAATGTCCATGAAGAAGTATATGAGAAGTTGCTCAGGAGCACCCAAAAAAGCCCAGTCATGTAGGTGAGATGAATGACTCTGCAATGGGCTATAGTAGTAGCTGGTAACAGGAGAGCTGCTGGACGAAACATAACTGAAACAACACCTGAATAAGTAGATATGTTAATACCTTAGCTTTGAGCTTTGTTTTACTAATGTATATGCTTCTTTCTTTCAATTGGTAAAATATTGGTTGTCAGTGGTAATATACTTATTCTCATTTCTCCAGCTTGGTCTTTTCTTCTTGTCTGTATTTTTGTTTGGGGATTTTTTGTGGTTTGTTTGTTTGTTTTTATTGAGATAAAATCACAATTAATGAGACTTGGAAAATGTGTTCACAGTATAAATATATGTAGTACTGTCAGAAAGCCTGCTTTAATCTAATAAACAATATTTAGGACTCAAGCTTTATCATAAAAGAGAAAAAAACTGCTTATCATAACCAGTAAAGACATGTTTATTTTCCCATATATTTCTCTAGCTGCTTCAAAATAAGCTGCAAAATCTATCAAAACCTGAAAAATCTTGTGCTGAATTCCCTGAAGAAAGAAAATTTAAGACTGTGAAAGCTTCATGAGTGTTTAATAATAGACTTTTATAGTCTTGACTAAGCAATGGTGATGATGTATTGCAAGATTAATACATAAATCATTAGGAAGCTTTAGTCATTTTAATACAGCAAGCCTGTGTTTTGCTTAATTCCCTGATTCATCCTAAGGCATATATTGAAATTTTGTGTGGCCTTTCATTAAAAACCCCAGAATGTCAGCCACGTTTTGCATCACTTCTCTTTTAATGGAGCACATAGTAGCTGGCTTTTCTGCAGTTTGATCTTGGTGCACTCTGCCCTCTGGGCAAATTAACACACTGGAAATTGGGGAGCATGGTGATGGGTGAAAGCAGGATGACATGCAAGACAGTTGTGAAAGAGGTCCACATCAGGAAAGCTTCAGTGCTAGCACTGGCCAGCTTAAACTGATCTGTGTGCCAGTCAGGATGGTCCCAGGTCCTCTGAGCCTTTTGCTGCAGCAAGATGTGGTGGGGGAGAGAGTGCTGTCAGTCAGTCAGTCCCTAATGTCTGTTAGGGGTGTGCGCAACGCGTCAGGAGCCCTTAATGAGAGTGAAAATGCTGAGAGCAACAGGAGAGCCCCGTGCACAGGAGGGGTGAAGGAAGTGGTCTGTGCTGAGCAGCAATTTTGTTTCCCCTGTTACTCAGTGGGTACCCTGACTTCACTTAATGCTCTTTACTAAACATGGGATCATTGGGCTTGAGTGGGAGACCACTGCAGAAAACAGACCACCTCAAGCCAACCTGAGGAGAAACAAGAGTAAGACTGATTGCCAAGGGGTGCGTAAACATCGATCCAGCTCTCAAACTGGGATAGCAGCTGAGTTCATATTTAAACGCCTAATTAGCCACTGCAGGCTTCGGTTTGAAATTTGGCTTCTCATTAATTTTTGAAAATACATTCCATAGGGAGACTGCTGCTGGTGACAGCACCATGGAGATAAGTGGCAAAATCAGCTTCTGGTGGAAAAGAAAAAAAAAAAGGCAAAAAAAAAGTAAGAAGGAAAAAAACCCAACCAAAAACAAACAAACAAACAAACAAAAAACCCAAACCAAAACAAGAAAAAAACCAAAAAAACCCCCAGCAAACCTCAAGGCACTCACTCCAGAATTAAATACCTACTTAGTTTTTCTTGCAAAAATACAAAGTAATCCTTTTCTTTTCTCCTCTCTAATTTTTGTAATAGTAAGTCAAACCTGTAGCCTGTGTTGCAAAAAATCGTAAGCCAGAAGTTAGAACTCCTGCTAAAAATTAATTGGACACAAAATGCAGAACCTGCCTTATCCTGATCCTTTATTCATCAGTATAGAATCAATAAAACATTGTTTTCAAAGGAAGGGAAGGTCTTGTATATTGGTGCCCTCTTAGCCAGATTTCAAAGCAGCAAATTAAATTCTTCCTGCCTTAACTCCTCCTGTACATTTCATTTAGTGAGTTGTGCATTGCCCTGTTTTATTGGCACTGACTCAGGAAAATGCAGTGGAGGGGCATCGCCTGGGGGGTGCCGCTGTTTTCTGTGGTAGGAAGAGTGGTCCACAGCAAGCCCCACTCAAATGACTGGGTGAGCATGAACTTCTGCAAGCTACTGATGCCAGGCATGCCGTGCTCTCCTACTGAACTTCTTCCCACCAAGTCCTTGCTCCACTTTTCCTCACGGCTGACTGCGTACAGGCTTGCCATATCACAGCACATGCTGTCTGGCATCACCCAAGCTGGGTGGGCAGTATTTATTAGGATGTATCCCTGGGCATCGAACACCAGTACCTCCTTAGCTCTCTAGCTGACTGCCCAGCACCCACATATACCACTGGGAGCTGGGAGTTACCAGTCTTTTGCCTGGCTGGTTGCCTGGTTAGGAGGCAGAGTTTCTCTGCTGGAGAGTCTGCTTGCCTGGCTGTGAAGCATCGATGCCATGTGTCTTCAAAATAGCAAAGGTCCAAGCATCACAGGTGCCTTGTGTGCACTGCTCTGCTAGCACAGTGTAAACTGTGTTTTGCTTGGATGGCTTGCCTCTTGTATGCACTTTGACTTCAGAAAGATTTTAGAACCTTCAGAAAAAGTGGAAATGCATAATGTCAATATTATTTTATTTAATATGCAATTATACTTTCATTCATTGTAAAAAATTTGCATACAGAGCATAAAGTGCCGAGAGAGGCTAGATTTAGATGCATAGGCTTTAAAGCCAGATAATTCCATGTGTAAGAGGAATACATTTTATGGTTTTAAACTGAAAGAGGGTAGATATAGATTGGACAAAAGAAATAAATTTTTATGATGAGAATGGTGAGGCACATGAATGGGTTGTCCAGAGCAAGTGTGGATGCCCCATCCATTCAAAGCCAGGTTGGATGGGATTTTGAGCAATCTTGTCAAGTGGAAAGATTTCTCTTTTTATGGTAGGGTTATGGGACTAGGTGATCTTTACACTTCCAACCCAAATCCTTCATGATTCTACATGTGTGCACATGAGAGACAGAATCATGGTGTAAGTGTAGGTGCCTATGTGGTCCTATTTTTTCGATACTTAAAGTCAACACTGGATGTAATGAAGTCAAATAACCAGTGTTGAATTATTTTTCCAATGTGGCATTTAAACAACATGACTCTAATAAAATGGGGCCTGAAAAACAAAACAATTGTTCAACAGAAATCCTCATCAGTTCTGCGTCATGTTATTCCTCTGTCTTATGTAGTCCATTGATGTCAGATTCCTGGAAAGCAAAAAACACACACACAGAAATTGGGAAGAGAGAAGGTAATCACTGCAGGGGCTCTGCCAAAATTTTTTGCTCTGTGTATCCAATTTTATATTCCTCATATCTATATTATGTTATTGAAGTCTGATTCCTGGCTGCCTTGCGGATCATTTGCATCTCTGCACTGTGATACAAAAGGCTTCCTCGTTGATTGGGTAGCTTTTTATATCTTCTCAGCACTCATGTTTCTCTGACATAGATATCTATGCAAAGTACAGGCTTTGGAGGATCCAACCCTTGTAACAGTTCATGCTTCATTGCCACAAGGTAAGTCAAAACAGCACTCGCACAAAATGTGGGAATGGGGAGTCGTGGGGAGCATTCACCATCCTCCTGCCTGGCATCGGAAGGTTACTGGAGGCCAGACTAGACCCATGCAGAACAAGTCAGAGTAGTCCCCAGCTCTGCTTCCCTGCGAGCCGCTTGCCAGACAAGATCACTCTAATTCAATTCGGGAAGCTTGTCCCGTGCCCCAGCTTGCGTTCAGTGGGGGAATGGTGGTGCTGATGGAGGAGTGCCAGGGTTAGCTGCCAGCTGGCTGCTGGAGGCGGCTGGGGATGAATGCTTCTTCCCATGGGTAGCGTGAGCTCTGCCCTGCACGGCTGTGCACAGGAGAAGCTTGTAGCAGCTGAGGATCTGGTCCTTCAAGTTAAAGGGGTTGGAATATGCATGAAGCATAAGGTGACATTTTGAGCGTCTCAGATCAGAGCATGGACGTTACTGAATTTAAAATGTAACTGCAATTTCCTGACTAATGCCAAGTCACTTTTATATTCATGCAGTGATTGTTCTTTATTCTTTTAATAGACCATTTTGCCCAAAGGGGCAGGTGATATCTTTATGATAATGAAGATACTTTTTTCAGCACATTACAGCTGAGGCTGTTGGTTGGTGCAAGGGCCACCAAAAGCTGTCCTTTTTGGTTCTCAATTTACATCATGCTTTTGTAGATTGTAGATGCTTTTGTAGATTGCTTTTGTAGATGTTTGTGATTTGTTTGAACAAGAATAGAGTAGGGGGAAAAAAAGAGATGCACTGGAGGTTCAGTGTTGTCTTTTATTTCCTGTGACTAAGCTGTATTATTTGCTGTGATGTCTCCAAGTTTCTGAGTCCTTTCAGATAACATGGACAGTTAAATTGCTTCAGTAGGCTAATACCTCTGCAGAGAGTCAGCCTGTTTCTTAACATCCAGGGCTTTCTGTGGTGAAGTGCACAGGATATTATAAATAAGATAGTCAACAAGAATGAGATAACAAAATGAACTTGTATGTTTACTATTCATTCAAAATAAAAAACTTGCACATAGTAACAGCCACAGAAATCACAGGTAGGCTTTCCAGCAGAGCTTTCCATCCCTGGCCTGGGCATTTCTTGCACTAAGGGTGAAGGTGTAGAGGATAGAGCTGTAGCTGTGGCCACCACAGAGATAGGACAACATCTAGGGGAAAGGAGGAAACTAGGAAAGAGAGTTTTGTCCCTGGGTGGGTGCCCCTCTATCACCTTTCACCAGCAGGTCAAGGTCCTGCTGCTTCATGGACCCTAACCCCTGAATCCACATGGGCAGCAGCTGCAGCATGCAGCATTCCTTCCGCAGACTTTGGCAGAGGCAAAACGGATGGGGACAGAGCGGTTTTAATTTTCCCAGGAGCCTGTTGCTTTAGGCTCCTGCCTGCTTTGTCTATGAGCTGTCTGTAATGCCACCATTTACCTTTGGTTCTGCTAAGCACAAGTAAGGTTAGATGAGAGACTGGAGTAATTACAGGAGTGAATTATTGTGGCATAGGAATTTGTGGAAGTGATGCTGAGGCCCCCAGTCAGGAAGAGCATTTTAAGCGACATACCTGCTAATTTGCCTGAAACTAGCCTGCTTATTAAAAAATGAAAAAAAAAAATGTACTGCTGCCTGCATGCAATGAAACCCAACTAATCAGCAGTTCCTAAAAAGCTTGACTTGAAAGAAAGGCACATTTGACATTCAGATGAGAGGTACACAGGAGTCTCAACAGGTAATGTTTTGCTGTAACTCCTGGAATTTGTGTGCCTTTGTCATACCTCTTTGGCACAGACCCTGCCAGCCATCTGTGCTTTAAAGGCTGTATAGGGCCTGTAAACTGTTTAAACTCTGGTTACACTTGCAGCTGCTCTCCTTGCCCCATCTTTTTATCCATCTCTTAGCTGTGCACAATCTGGTGTGTGACTAGGGCAGGTGCAATGAGTATCTTACTCATCTGTACTGTTCCCAACACAGGAGCCTTCAACTAGTAGGTACTGATGTAGTAAAAATAATAATAGCAACCAAAAGTAGTATGATCAGGCATGGATTTAATAGGTGGAAATAGCATATGTATGTTTGGAAAGAGCAGAGCAAAAGAGAGGAGAGAAGTTTGAGGGCCTCTAGGTGATGATAGCCTGGAGATTGATGCCTTAGCATTTCTCATTTAAAGAGTTTGACATAGAGATTCTGGCAGGTATTGTGTAATTTTATTTTAATATTTTTCCCTGCTATAAATAAGACTTGGTGTCTGATGGAATGATCAGCAGAACTTGAGTAAACAACACACCTGCCAGTGATAAGCTGTTTCTTCTGACGACTTAGTGTATATCTGGATATTGCAAAATGTGGTACATTTCATGTTTGTGCAATTCTGTTTTCCTTCTGGTTATTTTTTACATGCATCTCCCTCCCTTTTTCTCTCCTGTGTACAGATGTTCGTATTCACCCCATGGAGCCTATGCCCAAAGCAAACTTGCCCTTGTGTTATTTACCTATCGACTACAGCATCTTCTGACTGCAAATGGAAGCCATGTGACTGCTAATGTAGTAGACCCTGGAGTAGTGAATACTGAGCTCTACAAGCATGTCTTTTGGGTTGTGAAAGTGGTCAAATGGATGACAGCCTGGCTATTTTTCAAGGTATGTTATTTTTTTAATCATTTTGTTGCTGTGCCCCCTGCATTGTGCAAGCTGCAGTTGGCCCGGAGCTGAAGGTGTTTCAGAGTTTATAACAGTGTCTGGTACTTATTGCATTTCTCTGTGATGATGAGATGTACAAAATCAATAACGACAGGCTTTCCAGCAAACAAACATTTATTTTAAATGGAAGGAGCAAGCTGTCACAGTAGGGAAAGGGAATGCCTTTCACTGTCTGTGCCTACGCACTGGTTATCTCTGCCCTGATCTATCCACGTGCTTCTGTTTGTGCATGGGGGCAGGACATCGTCCCAACATGGAGGCAGAATATGCAAAGTGTTCCTCAGAAATGACTTGTACATTCTCTTAAGGAGAAGCAGACATGATCTGGCAAGGTCTGTGTGTACGCAACATGTTACAAGAAGAGGGCAAAGGGAAGAAGGAAGTTGTACAAAAGTGACAGTGGGAGGTGGCTGTGCTCCAGGATGTTAGGGTCCAGACGCTTGTGCTCAGGGAGGTGGGACAATTTTTGATTGGGTTTCTCATTCTAACACATACTTGTAATGTACTTGATTTTTATTATCCAATCTTGGTCTACCTCAGGAAACATAAAGTTGTTTAATGAAACTGATCCAGAAGTGGGGCAGACCCAGTTATGGGTAATGTTTTGTAGGGGTGTAAGTAGATAAATCTGAAATCAGTTTAGCTGTGTAGGTGCAATTTTCTCATGTACACAGGCCTTAGAAGGGCTTGTGCTGAGAAAATGTACTGCTTATAGCTCTTTCAGAAAGTAATTTTGGATTAAGTAAATGGAACCTGATTCCATTAGAGAAAATTAAATGTCCTAATTAAAATGAAGTATTTTACATCAAGGAGCATGTCCCACAAAGCAAATTAATTTTAAACTTTGATATGGAAATATCAGTTGCTTTCATTTTAGGAATGAAACTGGAGACTTGAAGAGTAGCTGCAAAATAAGATGCAAACAAATAAACCCATATTTAAAAAAAATAGTATCTTCGGAGTGCACCTTGAATATTGCAATAAAATTGTAATAAGAATGCTCGTAATGTGTAATGCATTCTTAAAGAAGCAGACTGCAGCTTTGCCAAACCATGTACATTAAACTTGTTTTGCCTCGTGATTGCCATGTTAAATATCCGTTTCGGGTGGTGGTGTTTTTTCATTGGATTTACTTCACCTTGCTAATGTAACAGTTTCATGTAGATGTTTAGGTTGTGCTCAGAATTTCCTCTGGAGAGACAAAATTCTGACAAATTTCCCGTGTCTGAGAGTGAGTTTTGAGTCTCTTGTTGTTTACAGCACTCAGTCCCACCCAGTTTTATTGATGTGCCCAGGAGACATTTTGTATTTTACTGGTGATGTTTAGGCACTAAATTGGATGTCATTGAACATTTAAATTTATTTATCACAAGAGGGATTCCCATTCTTACAGCCCTAATAATCCTGCCACTGATAGTTCCTGATCATTTCCTTTTGCTTTGGACGAGATACTGCTTAAAAGAAATTCTGCCTTGAAATAGGTGATAGACAGACATACTGATCTGTATGGAAGAGCAATGTCTGTATGGCAGACATTGGCAATTTTAATAGTGCTCTACTGAGGGCTGTAGCATCCAGCA
The DNA here is from genome assembly GCA_013389985.1 of Dryoscopus gambensis. Taxonomy (NCBI): domain Eukaryota; kingdom Metazoa; phylum Chordata; class Aves; order Passeriformes; family Malaconotidae; genus Dryoscopus; species Dryoscopus gambensis. The sequence goes on along the minus strand of WEIT01020499.1, from coordinate 29,411 downwards.
TTCAAGCCTGTGTGAGTCTTGTGTAGGTCTTGTGCATTAGGGTAAATTTCCCATGAGAAAAGTAAGAAAGCCAAGTACAAGAAAATTCAATTGTCTGTTAATATTAGCTGATAGTTGGTAGTATGGATTTTTCCCCCCTGGAATTTTGTTCCTGAGCTCTTATATGAATCTTCCTTCTAGGATTATGGCAGTAACGCAGTGAAAATGAGGTGATAGCTCTCTAATCATATTGACTTAACTAACTATTGTCACCCTAGAGTATTCCAGAGTGGTTTCTAAACCCGTGCTGGAAATTGCTTCACCCACTGCAACATGGCACTCGTGAGAGCCAGCACAGCCCAGAGAGCTTCAGTGAGGAAATGCATCACATTGCATTCCCTCAGGAGAGAATCAACATCTTGTTTGATTTAATTCCAAAATATAATGGCAGGGCCCCCACTACTTTTAAATGCGTTTCTGCCAGCACTGGTCCCAGTTACATTCAAGTCAACTACCTCCTAGGGACTGCAGCCTGGCACCCACCTTTGCTGGGCTGCTCATAATTGAGGCAGCTCAGCGTGGCAGACAAGGCTGTCGGCTCAACATCCACCTTGGGGCTGCCTCAAGATATTTAGATACTTAAACAAATAGACCTAGTCTTGTAAATAGGCCATGATACGTATGCATAATTTACTCAAAGTATTAAAAGCTTAAATGTCTTAAAACTGCAAAACATTATCTTCTAGACTTTATATATGGCTCAGAAAAATCTCAGCCAAATCAGTTGGGTGTTTTTTCCCCCACAAGTTGCAGTGAGAGGCATTCCTGTAGAAATAAGATAGGCCAAACGAAAGGTTCTGGTGACAGTCATAAAATTTGTGAAATTGATGCCTGACCTTTAGAAGTGATGGTTTCTTTTTTTCTCAGCTTGATACTTTCTCAGAAGAGTTATTGTCTGCTGTGGTACTCTAACTTTGCACTTTGAAAATGTTTTCTCTGTATTTTTCATAAACATGGATTGCACCTGTCACACAAGGTAGAAATTATATTTATTCCTCAAAAAAAATTTGATTTCTATCCCTATGACTTCTCAGTAAATAAAGCCTGATGAGCTGACACAGTCCTCTGCAGAATGATGTTATCCCTCAGTAATTTTTAACATAAATTGATCTTCTTTTTGAAGAGATGAAGTCCAAACTAGTAAATACTAACTAATTAATGAGATAGTAATAACCTAAAAGTCATTCACTGAACATCAAATTGAAATTTAGCTAAGTGTATAACACACCAGCTTTAGTGCTGGGTAACATGCAAGCTGGAAGCCAGGAAGTACCGTTTCCCTCTCAAGTATTTCTGCATCTGCCGCAGATACTAAATATTCATTCTTAATATTCATGCTTGTGATACAATTAAAATGCCTCAGAGCAAAACAAAAAAGTTGACTCTCATTAATGTCCGATAAAAGGGATTGTTCTGCTTCATATGACTTCATTATGGCATCAAAGTAGAGACATTTGACAGATAGCAGTGTTGTAAAGTTCCCCAAAATCTTGTTTATGACAAGCTTGGTGAACATGTCATTATCAGATAGAGAGTATTTGGTCCTTTCAGCCGCCCCAGACTGGTGTTTAGGAAGGCACTGTGGAAAGAAGGCTTCGCATCAGATCCTGTCTCAGCTGTCATTTCCAAAGGCATAGTGCCACGTAAGTGATTATTGACTGACAAACTGAAAATGAGTAGGATTAGTGACCCTGCCAGCCTGTAAAAATGAAGGGAAAGGCTTCAAGACCACAGGCTAGAGAGACATCAGCCAATATAAACTAATTTGCTTCCTTCACCTTGTCAAAAGAGGCTTCACTTTAGTGTAATTTTCCTATAACATTTTTAAAAAAATGCTTCCAGTCTGTAAGAACATCTAGAAAACAAGATCTAAAGGACCTGGATTCATCATTCATGCCAGAGGACACAGTCATGCAGGTCTTATTGCAGCATTTCTTATTCAAACGGTCCCTTTGGCACTGTGAATGTAGTAAATTTATTTCATCCTTCCCCCCAGGTGCCAGAAGACAAACACATCACCACACAATAACACCAGCTGTAGAGAATGAGAGTAATTAAATCCCACAGCTGAAAGCAGCAATTCATCAGTATCAACATCTTCTGTGCATGGGAGTATGGGGTCCTCACATAAAGCTAATCTCGGCCTTTCTCACAAAATGAAAACTTGCAGAAACGTATAATTTGCAGTTAATTTTTACAAAAGGTTTTTCTGGTCAAAAACATAGAGAAGAAAACAGTCTACTTAAATCCAGTAATGCTGGTCTTTCAGCAGATACCATTTTTGTACACATTGTACAGGGATTTAAGCTTTCAGAGCCATAGGTGTCTTTTTTCCCATCTATTAAATATTTTATTATTTGTTCAGCCATGGAACGATTCTAGGGGAAAGAGGGGGACCAGCCTGAGAAGGCGAGTGAGCGATCTACTATTAAGTCCCCAAATCCTGGTGATCTGGGGTTTTTTCTTGAATGTGAACCGCTGGACTTGCTTAAGTATCCAGGTCCTGACTGTTATGGGATATGTGGATGGAGGTTGGCTGCTTTATTTATTGTAACTGCTGAGCACAAAGCCTTCTGAACACAGAGCCCTTTGTTTCTGTTTGAAGTCAAGTCAGACCCCTCTAACGTAGGCTGGCCCTCAGTGCACATGTAAATAGCACTGGACCCTGGTCTCCACTGAACCTGTGGCTCCCCTGCATCCCAAGATATCACTATTTTTCTACATGTTTTCTAAGGTCTAAGTAGTAAAAATACTTATTTTAAGAGAAATGTTGAGAGTTGTCACAGAGTGTTCTGATGGCAGGAAAATGAAGGATTTGTGTTGCTTGCCTCAGCTTATGGCACACAAAGGAGTGTACAGTTGCTGTACAGGACAGCGCAAAATGGGTGGGATCATGTCACAGTGCATCACAGGGAGTCAAGGATGTTGAAGTTTTTGTTTATAACTTATTTGGAGCAGCTGCTGGTGTGATTTATCCCCCAAACCACACCCAAGCTTCCCCTTGGAGGGTGCCAGTTGGAATAGGCTGAAACACAGCCCTGGAGCAAGCAAAAAATGAGGCAGTGTGCACAGAGATCCATCTCATGTCCTGTCCTGCAGTTTTAGTTGTTTGATTAAAAGAAAAGAAGCATCCCTTCTTTTTCCTTCTGACAGTGTGAAATGGGAAGATTGTCTTCCATCTTTCAAAATTGTTCACGGCACAGGAAATAATGTCTAATATTGCCTGCAGGATTCACCCTTTTTAGCCCAGGAAATAGTCTAAAGAAAAACAAGTTGAAGCTACACTGTGCACTGAGTGAAAACCCATGCTTGCCCTGTGTGAAATTGTTTCGGACTGGTAAGCAACTGAAATGTCAGAAGCTGTGTGTCTTACTGTGTAAGAAAGGGTTTATCCTTAACTCTGGTGTGGTAGAGGATTGCTGATTTAACCTGACAGCCCAGGAAGATTATTTCATTTTATGTGAAAGCATTTAAATTTATATCCAAAAGAGTAAGAAAAATAGTCCCTCCATTGCTTTACCTGGGGAGAGAGTAAGTAAACAGTTAAGAAATTGTGAAAATATATGAGCCTAACCAGTGTTAGCACATCAGCACCTATCATCCTGTAATCTGTAACTGGTTTCATATTCAGAAACCACAGAGTTAGTTAGGAAAGACATTTTCCATCAATCAATCTATTCCTTGCAGTACTTTCCTAAATATTTGATTAATACCTTTGTGTTGTAATCTATTCCCAGTCACACTTGTTGAAAATGGAGAAAACACAAAAAAGGAGGATAATTTTGCTGTGGATTAAGCACCCATCAGGGACTCTGGACTGATTCCTCTCAGTTTAAAACAAGGTCTTCTCAATGCCTCTAAAGTAAAGGTCTCGAAAAAGAGGCTGAAAGATTGGGGAATTAGAGAATCTTGAAATTTCAGCTAGACCATTAGCACAATCTTTTAAATTATGCGTTATAAGCCTCACACTGCTGTAATGCTTCCTTATGCATCGGAGAAGTCCTAAGTCAATCACTATGTGCTTAAAATTCTGTTTTCTTCTGGTCAGGTAGTATAATGCTACTTGGAAACTTGAACCCACTGGCAGCAGAATACAGAGCAGCCACTAATCTTTCTCATCAGCATATCTCTCAGAGAAAGAACAAAAGAGAGAGGAAACAACCCCAGCCCCAATGAAATGACCCATTCAGCAAGGGTATGAACAGGAGTTGCAGGCAGTTGCTGTCTTCCATGTGAATCAGTTGTAAAACAGAGTTAAGGAGAAAGACCATTGGCTTCCCTTGGAAAATCCTCCAATGAGCTTATGAGTGAGCAGCACTTTGGAATTAAAATAAGAATATGCAGAGGAGTAGGCTGTGGGGAGTGCATATTCAGGTATATTTTATATATATATTCATATATTTGCATAATCATGTGTATATATATGGTCTATCTAAATTCCTCACTGTTTTGCTATTTGTAAGTTATGTGTCCCTAACAAAAAATGCTGATAAAATTTGTATTGCAGAGCCCCACCACCTAAAGACTCTATTCACTACAGAAAAAAATAATGTTAGGAGATTTTGGAGATCTACAGGCTCTCCTTTCCGCCACTCTGATATGACAGTCTGTAACTTACCAGTAATTGAAGGGGACTGAAAAACCTTTCAGTGTGAAGGAAGGAAATTCTTCCATGAACAACACAGAAACAATTTTTGGTGGTTATCTTGAGTTTTCAGAGGTTTACATAAAATGTCAGGTTCTACCAAGAAGCTGAAAACATCCCCTTTTCTAGAGGTCTGAGGCATCTATGCCTGGAAGTCACCTCTGACAGGTCTCCCGGTTCATAAATGTCTGCAATATGAATGCCAGCATCAGAGGTGTGATTTCCTCATGGTCACTGCTACCACTGGACCTGTCTTATCCTAAGATAAATATCTACAGTTGGAAAGCTGAATTAAGTCCTTCAAGTGCCAGTTTATCCCTGTGAATGACAAAGGGGTCCTCTGGTGACTGGCTCAGCTGTAGATGTCTGTGCTGTATAAAGGTGTAAAATTATTTAAGATTAATCCTTTCCAAAGGTACACAATGTTAATTTTCTGGGGTTTTTAAAAAACTGAACTGAAGATGGTAGGATTTTGGATGTGCAGAGAAGAGAATAGTAACTATAAAGGTGTATTCTTAGATCTGGGGCACAAGTAATCTGCTATCAAGCTGGTTTTGCAAATGGCAGCTCTAAGGTATTAGACCATTTCCCGTATAAGTGGGAAATGTGGTCGTGGGAAGCTGCAGATGAGGAAATCCTAGTTACTTATGAAATGTATTTCTCATATATGTTTATATTCTCGTGTGCCTTCACTACAGCAGCCACAGGTGAGGAAATCCCAGTTACTTATGAAATGTATTTCTCATATGTGTTTACAATTCATGGTGTGCCTCCACAGTTTATCAAGCAGATATTGCCATGCATTTACATGGGTAGTTATGTGTACTCCCTCTATGTATTTATAGTAGCCTAATGTTTGTAACAAGAGAAAACCATGGGAAGCAAGCACCATCCACTATTTGAGGACAAACTCAAAACAGTAAACATATTTTTTTACTATAACAGGATCATCCGCCACCCAATTTGTGAGTTACGAAAACTTTCAATTCAGAAGTCACATGAGCAGCTCTGGCTTTAGTAATAACTGTAATGATTATGATTGCAAGCCACAAACTTCTGTGTTGCATGTTAGAAAGACTACTGAGATACTACAACATGTAGTTCACATGGTTCTTTTCGTTCTCATTATGTTCTGAGCTAAATACTTGTGATTTGGTGGATTTTAATAGGTAAACACAAGAAGGAAATTTGGTTTAGTGCCTCTAGTCCCCATTTTTTTTCTAGAAGGAACCTGATCCTATTTCTGGCACAAACACATCATTAATAAAATCTCTCAAGAGCTAGTGTTTTGTGTACATTATTACACATTTAAACATTCTGTTTAAATTGTGTCTGTGAGTCTCTTCAGGGCAAATGACTACATCTATGTGGTGCCATCTCAGTGCTGGAGAAAGAGGAAGTAACCCCAGGGGTTACGTTACCACAGACCAGGCACTCTGTGGGAAATACAGAACATATGCAGAAGGGGATTTGGATGAAACCAGAGCAATGTGCAATAAAACAAGAATGAACTTGGACAGCTTATCAGAGATGAGATTTATAGTGGTATTTATTTGGTCCCATCATGCTGACCTACTTTTCTGTCACTGGAATAGAAAGGAGGTGCTGCTGCTGGTCCTAGGCCCCTAGGCATGGTCTGAAAAAAATGAGTTGCTCCCCATGTCTATTAATTGCTCATCAAAGTCTTGGAGCTGGCCACCACCAACTTACAAGCTTAACTTTCTGTCTTATCAGTATTTTGCCCAAGTATACCTGTTATTTTTTGAATGAAAGCAGGGGCCAGAGTTGGTGCCCTGTGCCTGGCAGGCCCATTTTCCTGGGGCTTTGCTGTGAGACGCACTGTGTACTCCAAGCCATGTCACATCCCTACAGCCAGCAGCAGTATGCTGAGGCTGACTGTGTCTCAGGAAGAGATTTATTCAGTGTTGTTGCCCGCCAAGCTCAAGAAGCAAAATTCAGTCTTCCTCAGTCTGCCACTTGTCATACTTGATCCTAAGATGATTAAAAATGTAGAAAGAGAAAAGCTGCCTTGTTGTTTTTGGAGCTCAGAGTGTTGAAAATAAACTTATACAGACTGTGAGTATATTTGGGTGCCTCCCACCTGGAGTGCTGCATCCAGCTCCAGGCTCCCCAGCACAGGAAGCACATTGAGCTGTTGGAGCGAGTTCAGAGGAGGGACACTGAGATGATTAAATGGATGGAGCATGTCTCCTACAAGGAAAGGCAAAGAGAATTAGGATAGTTCAGCCTGGACAAGAGGAGACTTTGTGATGACCTAATTGTGGCCTTCCAGTATCTGAAGGGAGCCTACAAGAAAGACAGGCAGAGACTTTTTTTTACAAGGACATGTACTGACAGGACAAGGGGAAATGGCTTCAAACTGAATGAGTACATTTAGATTAGATATTCTGAAAAAATTCTTTACTTGGAGGGTGGTGAGGTGGTGGAGCAGGTTGCCCAGAGAAGCTGTGGATGCCCCATCCCTGGAAGTATTCAAGGCCAGGCTAAATGGGGCTCTGAGCAACCTGATCTAGTCCTGGCTCATGGAAGTTGTGTTGAGACTAGGTGATCTTTAAGAACCCTTCCAACCCACACCGTTCTGTGATCCTAAAAATTATGTAGGAAGGACACTATGAGGCAGCATGCTCGTTTTTTTTATGTCAGGGCTGTACATCGTCCAGTTTTTATGACTGCCCAAGCTCTGAATGTAGCTTGGTAATTTTTCAGAGAGGAGTTCAGTTATCACAACCCTCATGCATCACAACCAGTAACAACATCTTAGGTCCCCATTCTCCTTTGCACATGAAATGATGACTTCCATCATCATGAAGTTTGTGGTACCTCATCAGTGGCTTTATACAAGTGTAGCTGATTGGAACCTGCTAAAGAAGTAAGTACGATCTGAACATAAAGGCATCCAGGTCCAAATCTTACTGCATACTCTTCTGCCAAGGATTATCTGATTTGATTTCATATCCTCTGTGTGGAGTACTGTTCTTTTGTAAAGCATGTAAAACATGTCTGATCCTGCTCCTTAGAGGTTCTCCTTGATCTTGGGCTGGCCTTTTATTTTTCTTGCCTGGTTTAGGTTTGTGGCACATGTGTCCTATTTTATATGCTTGTTATCTCAGGAAGTGGATTAAGGCTGGCACAGATACACTGAACCCTAATCGCTTTAGAGGGCCTGCAAATCTCCAGAGGTAGTAAGTACTTCAAATGTTTATAATACTAGATTCAGCTGATGTTGCTTAAAATCCATTCAAGAAAATCTGGAAGACAGGAAGCAGGCATTTTGCTTAGGGTTTTTCTTTTAAAATATAATTACCCTGTTAATATTATTTTATATACACTTAGTACTCAGTTTTCATTTTGGTGGAGTTTTTCCTCCTCATTGTGGGGCAAGCCTCAAGCACTATTTTCACTGCAAAATATATCCATCACACAGTATCTTTGCTGTACAACTTCTCCCATGAGTGTTTCAACCCGCTTGTTATAATTCTAGGTTAAAGGCAGATTGCTGGTGTCATTATTTCCAGCTTTTTGAAAAAATGATAAAATATGAAATGTGTTTGTGCTCAGGTACCTGGATCCGTCATCTCCAGGTCACTACACAGGAGTTTGCTCAGAGGAGCCAAGGGGATTATAAAGTACCTCCAGTGCTCAGAAGCAGCACTTGTACATTTGATGTACAATCTGTCACGCGCTCTCCTGTTTGGAAAGAAAGAATTTGCAGTGTTAGAGTCATTAGGCTTTGTAGATGTGAGCAGGTACCATCCTGCTCAAGCCTGGAACCAGTGCTGTCACTGTTACCATAAAGACAACACACCTTTTGTGTGCTGGTTTCAGTTCGACTTTGTAGAAGCTCTTAGCAATTTTTTTTCTTCTTTTTATTGTCAATTTATACCATGATATGTAGCTATAGTCTCTAATCAAACAGGAGTGAGAATGCTTTTAGGGAAAGAATTTACTTGAGACAAGAATGAATTAAAGTGAAGTGACTGGAAATGTATTTACTTTGAGAAACTGAGAAAGAAATAATAAAAAAAAAAAGAAGAAACTTGTTTCTAATCTTTGGGATCATACTATGGGAAAGGCTTCCACAGAGTGGTACCTATAAGAAAAGTGTTGTTTTTATGATGGAGTTTAAATAGGTTTTGGAGAAGAAGATCAGCTGATAGGTTATCTGCAAAATTAGATCAGAGTTGTCCCAAGAGGGAGTGTTGTTTCTGAATTATTTTTGTATTTAGAATCCTTTTATTTTGCCTCAGGCTTACCTGTTTTGCTCCCATGCTGAAAAGAATAAAGAAATCCAGTATAAGGGTACAAAAGTGAAGATTTTCCAAGGAATGTCCCTTTTGATTTTGAACTTGTTGAGTACCTAGCAAATTCTTCTTTAGGAAAACCTTTGGTGAAGATGTGCCATTTCTTGCACTTGCCTCCCTCCTTGCCTTTCTTCACAGTAGTTCTTCCAGTTTGCTGATGAGCTGTGTTGAACTGTCCAATAGTCTAGTCCTTGCTTTTGGTTACAGGAGAAAAAGGGAAGATGACAGCTATGGATCAGCCTGAAGAGCCTTTAAAGAAAATGAGATCCCTGGCCAAGAAATCTGTGCGTGCTCTTAAAAAATAAAGGAGCCAAGATAAATTGCAAATGGAGCTGTAGAGATAATTGGCATGGCCATGCAGTTGGTCTCTAACCTGGGTTACAGCAGTGCTCTTCACAATTTGGTCAGTGCTCTAGAGACCCCTCCCAGCAGAGAGGCTGGGCAACCACGGGCCTCAGCGTGACCCTTGAAGGAGACCACAGCTTCCCCTGTTTCCACAGACAGCTCAAGGCCTTTGTCTGAGGTCTTCCCAAATGCCTGGTTTGCATCTAAAGTACCTTCAAGATGGCTAATGCTGTGGAGCCTTGTAGTCCTGCTGGAAGTCAGCTGAGGAGCTGAATGAAGCTGAGCGTCCAGAGTAGACTAGAGGCGGTTAGAAAGGCAAAGACTTCCATTTCTAAACTGTTGAGAACAGAGTTCGGTTCAGGATTTTTTCTAAGGGAAGGAAAGTTATTCTCACATTCCTCTTTTGTGATATCAGCTCTCCTCAACCTGAATTGGTGTTTTCACTGCTACTTGCTGTGTTTTTCTCATGGAGAAATTATACTACATGTTTTAAAATAAAAAAAAAATTCCTTTTTTTTTGTTTGTTTTCTGATTTTGTAGCCTTTTTAATTTAAACTATGGTGTGATAGGGAGGTAAAAACCGAGTGCCTGATCTTTCTTGGGTGGGTCTTTCAAATCAGCAATAGACTTGCTGCAAACCACTGGTCATGGATCTATTATGTGTCAGTGTTCCAAATGACTTGAGTAAAATTTGCCCCCTGATATGAATGACTGTCTAGATTTCAAGATAAATCCTTTGGATTGTACAGAAAATTTGAACTGTCAAGAAATAAATGGTGTGGTGAACTGAAACATAGGTCTCAAGATGCTCTCAATTTAGCTGTATTTCAGTAATCTCTCATTCACCTTTCATTGCTGTCAGCAGCCTGTGGGGTTTCTCTTATATTTATGATGGAAATACCTGTCAATGAATCATGTCAGTGAGATGCGTGTGTTTTTGCCACTTCAAGGAATTATTAAACACTGCATAGTTTCTGTGGTAAACACCACATTGCTGGGTCATTTGTAGTACCATGTATTTCTTCATCTAAACATCTTTCTTGCATAAAAAAAATCTTGATTTTTATGTGTGGTAGGTGGAAGGCATCGTTGTTAAGCAAGTGCACATAATTTTATTTCGTGTTTTTCCATATTTTCACTACCAACTTGTATTCCATAAAACTTTGAATGACAGTAGGTATTTATTAACAGAATTTTGCAAGTATTACTATGGCTACTTAGTGCCTTTATCACAGAAAAATAGATGTACCTAAAATTCAGGAGTCTGAAGTACCTCTCGTGTTTTGGAGTCCCTTTGCTTAAATTGGTGGAGACAAATTTAGATAATTTTCATGTTAAATATTACTTACTTTCAAGTATAGAACTTGTTAATATACAAAGTTATATAAAATGTAATTTCCTTTTTAATCATATACTAACCAAGAATGTAAACTGCTGTAGGTTTACATTTTAAACAGATATTACTAAGTAGTTTTCAATAATATTCTTCTACTCTTAACCTTATTCATCTGCAATACCTAATAATTTTTAGGAAGGATAGATAAATAACCTTAGCAAAATGCAAAGTGCTGAATGTTTTGGAAGACTGCAAGATCCTTTTAATTTGATGTGCTGTTTGTTATTGTCACTATAGTTTATGGATGAGAACCTCTGCATTTGTCCTCCAGTTAATATACTTTTGAATTAGAAGAAAGGGCAGAGCTACAGAGCAGCTGGCAAGTAGTCAGTTAACCTCCATTCCAATTGTTTAAAACACCTCTTCAGTGGAGCTTCTTAATGATAAAATACGTAGGGCTGGCTTTTCTGACAACTCGTGGAATGAGATCGATGACTGTAACCTTTTCTCTAAATTAAACTGGAAAACCAGGAGCCAGCAGGGCTCTATGCTCAGAGCTTTGGAAGAGCAGCTCCTTTCCTGCTCATCACCCCATAAATACATTTTTAATATTTATTTTTAAATTATGTGAATATATTCTCGGCTATGCTGTCATCTCCATTTCATTGAGCCTACTTCATCATTTATAGTTTTGAAATAGTTATATTTGTACTTATTTAATGTAGCAGCAGTTAGCTCCAGCCAGAGTACTGCCTAGATTTTATTTCTTCTTCAACACAAAAGTAGGCTTTACGAGATTGGGCAGCTCTCTACTACTTGCAAATGAGCTGTATGCTGAGAAAATTTTCAATCTTATTTTATAATTTCTCATACTTGCCTAAATAAAAGGAAAAATACCCTGAGTGAGCTCTTTGGAAGTGAGTTTATATTTTCAGAGAAGGAGTTAAAGAGCATACTTGGCTCGGGTATCTATTTTCACTTAGAGAAACATGTTGTGTAAAGATGTGTACCTTAGTGCTATTTTCTCTTCAGATTTCTCTTTGTGGTTATGCTTGTTGTTTGGTGCTCTTTTTCTCTGCTGTGGTCATCTGAAAATATTTTTAAATTCTTCATAATATTAATTTAGATGAGAAGAGGAATCTCCCTGAATTTTCAAGAGCCAAACCACTTTTCCTCATTTTATTACGTTAGTAATTAAAAAATATTGCTGTTTTCTTATGCAGAACTGTAGCAAGACACTCAAATATGTTTCTAGTCACAGCTGGGCATTTATTCTTTTGAAAATCTGTCCCTTCTATCAGGTGCTGCTGGTAACTGTTGTCAGATGTTCGAGTAGCTGTGCTCTGATGGCAGGCACATTGTTGTTTCAATTCATTTTGTAAGCAAGGACCAGATGTTTGTTCTGGGCTAAGCAGAATTGATTTGCAGTTAAAACCTCAAGTAAAGGAGTATCATATCAGGCTGTAAACCAGCCATGTCTCAAGCCACATGTGAATCAAAAAGAAAAATGTGAGAGCCAGTGGTAATCATCTTTTCCACTGCCCTGTGCATCTTGGATATTTGTTTATGCAAGTGAAGAACAGATGGGTTGTTCTCTCCCCTGTGTTAACAGATGAGAATTCAGATTTGTACCTTGGACTGTTTCATGCTTTTCCCTTGCTCTACACAGAGATAACAATAAAAATAAGGCAAAGGGCTATATTTAGAGAATTAGGCCAATAGGAATTCATTGCTTCCCTGTAGGAGCCAGTGATAAATCTGTCTCCTTGGGGCACTTCAGTAAGCCCTGAGGCACACCACCTCCAGCTCTGGCCACCTCATGTACTTAACAGTTGCTCTCAGCAGCCAACCATTGCAGGCAGAAAAAGCAACTGGGAAGACTTAAAAAATTTGAAGTCCAGCAGAGTTATAGTGGACTTTTAAAAGGCGAGATCTTAATCATTTTGTGACAAAAAATGTCTTACACAAGAAAAAGCTTTGCATGGAATCCCATGGCTACAGCTCTCTGGTAATAGTCATGCTACTGCTATTAGTTGGACTTATCCATCAGAAGTCTAGCTTTTACATTTTATTCTAGTTGTCATCAATATATTCACACTAATATTTAATATATTCACAGTATAACAGGCAGGAAAAATTACACTGGGACTAAAGAACAAAGACAAATATTGCTGAAGAAATTTTAAATAACGTGCAGATCTCTAGTGGGCATTGATTCATGTGCTTCATGGTGTCAATAATTGTTTGTGAATTGCAGTCATTTTTTTCCTCTGAACAGAGCATTACTCCTGAAATACAGTCATTACCTATTGATTAGCTCTGTAGTTATTTTCATGCATCAGTAGCGCCAGTAAAAAAATGAGTAACACTTATTTTACACCAATGTGTAAGATCTGTACATTGTTGATCAGCAAGTGAAAGGAGTCTTTAAAAAATATTTTTTTATTGCAGAGACCACATCGACATTTTCAGTAGTCATAAATCTCAGGATAAATGGGAAAAGTCTAAAGGGCTCATTTGGGTTTTTAAGGGTTTTTTGGTCAGGGCATTGTAAATGTTCTGCTGTATCAGGACAAGAGTGCAATAAGAAGGACATATTTATCACTGTTTAGTGCTAATGTAGTTTCCTATTTTCCCTACTGTAAGACTCTCCATTTAATCTCAATTGTTGGTAATGTGCTACTTTTTGATTAAATGATGAGAGCTGAAAGGAGAAAGGAGAAAATAAATAAAACTATTTGTTTCACAGACTGTCAGCAGCTATTAGGGAAATTAAGTGTATTTTCCCCTGAACCATGTTACAGACTTTGCAAAGTTCACAATCAGTTGGGATCCTCTTTTATTGAACACAGATTTAAAAGCAAAGGTCAGTTATGTTTCAGACACTAAGGAGTTTACACAATTGATAAAACTCAAACATTTAGCTTATTTTTATATAAATTGCGCTGATTGGAAACTCTTGCTTTTTGAATGTGGCACCCTTATAGACACCTCAGCTCAGCAGATTTGCAGAGTAAAGGGGGCTTTGCAGCTTGTCCCCCCAGCTGCAGGAGTGTCTCATGCCCTGGCAAGGGCCAAGCAGCAGTAGGGATTGTGGCTGATGCTGGTGGCCAGGGACCAGCCTCGCTCGCAATCCTTTACTGCAGCCCCACATGTCCAGCAATGTAACATCTTGTCACACCACTCTTTTGCTTCAAAGAGGAGCCTTGTTGTCTGACCTGCTCTAGGGGCTTGGCACTGCTTGTGGACCCACCATTTCTCTTGAATTGTCAGATTTGGCTGGGTCAATGTGTTGACAAGGTTTCACCTTGTATTTTCCTCTCCTTTTTCTACTATGATAAGGCTTGGGCTCACTCCTTTGTTTGCATTACAGATTGTAAATACTATCTATCCCAAGATCTCATGCTTTGAAGTCTTCTTTTTACCCCTCTTTGGTTTCTGAAGGGGCTCGGTGACATGGATGGATGATTTGAGGAGGGCGAGTGTTGGTGCTGCACTGATAAACCCTCCTGCCCTGAGCCCCTTCCTTCTCCACATGACATATGGGCTGCAGAAAGGGATCTGAGCCAGTGGAGCAAGTGGCACACTGATGTAGCAGCCACACTCAGTGAGGTTGCAGTGAGGGCCTGGCAAGAGGCACTTAGGAATTCATGAAGAAAAGGGAATGAAAAAACACTGGGTCTATCAGTGAGATTGTTGTGGGGCACGATGAAAAGGCAGGTGGAGAAATGGATGAAAGTTTTGTCTGCAGACATGCTTTGCATACCACATAGAGAAACAGAACCTAATCTTGATTGGAACAATTCAATCCCACTGTGAAGTACATGTTAAATAACAAAAGGCGGCTGCAGAGCTGTGCAGACTTGCAGGTGAAGAGCAGAATTTTAAGCAAGAGGCTGTGTGGGCAGGAGAGGCAGAGGGGAGGGCTGGGATAGCAGCTGGCACTGGTGTTCAAGCTCAGACCTCAGCCTGTACTTTTACCAGTTAAAAGCAGTTGCTTAAACCAGAGCACAGTTCTGCATTAATTCAGCTGAAATTTTTCCTGGAAGCAGAAGTTTAATCATCTGGAGCTTTGCTGCTTGCAGTGTGTCACCTCGAGTGAGCAAGTATGTGGGGAGGGCTCACTGATTGAATTCTCAAGGCCAAAGGACATGTGTAACAAAATGACATTACCAAAGAGCATAGTTCAATATTTAGCTTCCTAAACAAAGTGAATTATTTCAGCCACAGATGAATCAGTAAAATGTATTCATCAAAACACAAAACCTCACAGTATTTGTTTCCCATTCTAAACAACTGCTCTAACCTTTATATCAGAAAGCCCTATGAATTCCAGTGCAACAGGAACTCTCCTGGGGAGCTTAACGAAAAGAAAAGGTTAATTCTCACTGTTTTATTTTGTCTATCAATAGTTCTGCAAGAGCAAGTCTCTGGGCCATGGCTACTTAAGTCCTGAATTAGTCCAGTATCAAAACCCCAGCAAGAAACTCTGCAGAGACAGGAGCTAGCTGAGAATCAAATAAAAGGAATAAGAAAACTTGCAGGAAGATTGTTGGGATTTTTAACATTTGTGCCCCGCAACTTCTTTTTTTGTTGTACTGTTGGGTGTTTTTTTAATAGCTTACTGGGGAAAGATTTTGGGTGTGAAAGAGATTAAGTGTTTTTCCCCTTTCCAGTTTTTCATTGCCCTGTTTCAGTTAGTGAGATTTGACCATTCACTACAGGTCTCATTTTTGGAGTTTGAACCAATTCTTCCTTCAACAAAATCTGGGAGAGTGAGTGTAGTCATTCACACAGGAATGAGGTACGCCGTGTCACCTGTACAGCAGTGTGACCCCTCTGCTGTGACCTCTGTTGTGCAGAAAGGAAACAAGAACATGGCAAGGACCACATCTGTCACCAAATCCGATCCTGGCCTTTGCAATGGATACACAATTTTTTTTTACTCCATCTGTTACCATAATGAGGGTTTACAAAACCCCCTTAGAAATAAGCCTAGATATTAAATTTAACAGCTTCAGTGGATAGTGGATCTGGGTCTTTCTACTTACTAGTAGTTAACAACCTTAAGTACATGCCATCCCATGCTTTCCTTTATCTGTTCCACTGGCAAGAACCGACACTTGTTTTTCCTTTAGTGCCCCTGCAAATGAATATATCTATCACCTCTCCATAGGCTTACACCCCGCTCTGCATTATGAGTACCAGCCTGCCCTTCTTTCAGGCCATTTAGCTGATTAAATGTCATGAGCTTAAACTCTCGAGTAACTGTTTTCAAGATGTAAGTTTTTTGCTTCCATTTCAAACCTCGGGAAACATTTGTGTAGCTGAGGGTCTGCGTGTTTTCTCTCTCTATAATGAGCTCTGCAGTTAAAGATATGATGCCTCAAATCTTGTCTGACATAGTCTGACATTTTCAATCTCATTGAAATCAATGGTACTTTTTGCCTGTCTAAAGTTATACAAGTTCTTTGGGTCTCTTCTGAATTTAAACCATTAATAGATTCCTTTGCAAATAGTAAAGAGCCCTGGGGTTGATTGATTTAAACAAAGGGTTTTAAGTTACAGAGCTTAAATTCACTTTCAGTCTACACAACGAAAAACTTGATTTGAATAATCAGATTCAGTCCTCCTTTGCATTTGCATTTTTAGTTATTTTGTTAAAAACAAGTTGTTTCTGGTGGGTTAATAAGCATTCAGCTTTGACAATTTGCAACTGAATGTAGCCTTTGCCTTTAAATTTAGAACTTCTCTTGGATAACAGATGATAGGCTATCTAGACAGCTCCATAATCGTATGGTTTGAGAATCTATCCATTATTTCATGACTTTAGCAATCTGATAATATTGTGATAGAAAATGGGAAATGGTAGTTCTGTTTACAAAATGACTTATTTTTTTTACTTACTTTTACAAGCTGCTCCCTGATAAAATAGAGTTTAATTAAAATGAAGAGAACTGTAATTTTTCAAGGGTTTTATTACTTAAACAGAAAAGTCCTGAACTTATTGGGCACAACTGAGGAATGTAAAATCTGTAATTACTTACTTGAACTACCTAACTATCTGTTAAAAAGATATGATTAAAAAATCTGAGCCACTCTCACCGAATTCTAGTCTTCCACTAAAATAGAAAATAAGTCTAGTCTTCTTGTTCTCCATCTTTATGGTATGTTACTAGGGACAGATGTAAATTAACCCTTTCATTTATATCTTTTTGGTTTATCATTCAAGATTAAATGATGAAACTGCTAGCAACTGGAATTATGTGAAACAAATTTCCAGAATAAGACTCCTTCCCTCCCTACCACTTTAATCTGTCTTCCAGTTTGGGCTTTCTTCTCTCAGTCTGGGGAATATTGTGAAACTATAATTTAAGTATAATAACTCTGTAAAAACCAGAAACTCAGAGCAGCTGGGACATGGACAGTGCTAAATGGTTGTTCTGGTTTGGGCTGAGATAGAATTAATTTTCTTCTTAGCAGCTGGTACAGTTTTGGATTCAGTATGAGAATAATGTTGATAGCACACTGATATTGAAGCTGTCACTAAGTGATGCTTACCCTAAGCCAAGGACCTTTCAGTTTCCTATGGTCTGCCGGTGAGAAGATGCACAAGAAGCCGTGCGGTAGCATGGCCAGGACAGCTGACCCAAACTGGCCTAAGAGATATTCCGTACCACAGAACATCATGCTCAGTGTATAAACTGAGGAGAGTTTGCCAGGAGCCATCGGTTGCTGCTCAGGGGGCCTCAGTCAGTATGTAGTGAGCAACTGTGCATTTTGTCTTTTTCTGACTCTCTTCCCCATCCCGCTGTGGGTGAGAGGGGAGTAAGTGGCTTATTTGCCAGCTAGGATTGAACTGCAACAATGGTATTTCGTGACCTGCTTTAAACTCCTTTCTTCCAGGCAGCTCAGGGACAAGGAGACAAGGCTGAGACCCAGAGTGAGGATAAGCATTGCAAGGTGGAGGTCTTTTCCCACGCAGGAGCTTTGTGTGGAGCAGACCCCTCAGCAGGACGTGTTACAGCCCAGCTAGCATGCCACTGCAACGTAGACCTAAGAAATTTGGGGGAAAGTGTAGTTTTGCTTTCATCTCTCCCGTCTTCCCAGACCTATTTTCATCTCACGTGCTATTAATGCATAGATGTAACACCCTGTAGTCATTTTGAGTTAGTTTGTACACTTCACTGGTTCTGGTCCTCATCTTTGGCAGTGCAGGCATATGGCCTGCCTGAGTCCTGGGGAAGAAGCGTTCTCTGCTGACCTTACCTGGTGATCCAAGGAAAGAATTTGCACTTTCACACCTTTGTAGTCTGTTTTCAGCAGGTGCCTCCAGCAGAAAAGGTGAGAAACAGGCTGGCAGCCACCCTCTCCCAGCCCTCCTCCACCGGGCTGAGCTCACATCTGGAAATAGTCCTGCTGCTGTTTGGGGTGCAAAATGGGGATTGATGCAATTTAAAACAGAAGAGGCTGTGAAATAGCTGCTGGCTTATGTAATTGTGGGTTATTGCATTTTGTCTGTGTTCTGTACAGTCTTTATGCTTTTTGATCTCATCATAGTTCATAACAGCTTTTATATTGTGGTTTTCTTTTAAATATTTAGGAGTTCCATGCCCATCCTGAGTTCTTATAATAATTATAAAATAAATAACAGTCATTATAAGAAAGTTGTGAAGTGGAAGATGTGTCAGTTTCTATCTTCTAACAAGGGAAAACAAGATACATGACTTGTCAAATATTAAACAGTAAGTAAAAAAGCAGAGATTATGGTAGGGGGCTACAAGTCAGAAGTTGCCATATATCTTATTCCTGGAGTCTTGTGTTTCCACCAAAAGCCAGCAAAGATATTTTACTTGGCATGAGCAGGCAGGTAATAAATTGTTCAGAAGTTTATGCACTCAGGAGCATCATCTTCAGCACCTTGAGCCTTGCTGTGTCTCTGGCTCTCTGAGGCTGCTAAAAATGCAGCTACCACTTCAAACACAAATGCTTCTGTGTGTTTTGCTGTGCTGTTTTGATTGCCAAAATCTATCTTCTTTGAAAGAATTCAAGAAACTAAAAATGACCCATGTACTGGTGTAAGATAATGCATTGAAAATTTAAGATGGAAGTGAACAAATAAGTTGTGTGTTTTGTTTTACAAACACAGGAAAAAGAGTTACAGCCTAGTGCGCGAGGCATCAGGATTAGGATTTAGGAGACTCATTCTTTCTCCATCTCTTCTGACCTGCACATTTGCTTCCATAAATCTCTTGTGGGTCTCTGAATAAAGGCGTTGCAGAAAATTCCAGATTGTGTGAGGATATCCAGGGCAATTCTCAGTGATTTGACTCAGGCATCCTCAGCAACAGGTAGCTGCAGGACATCACCTGGTTTCCAGAGAGCTCATTAACCAGACAGTGTCATGCTCCCAGAAGAGGCTTCAGTATTTTGTGAAATACATGTACTTTCTCAGCTCTCTCTGCCTGTTATTGCCTGCCTTATTTCCTAGAGACTGGATGTTCCGGCAAGTGAGTGTCTCTGGTTGGATGTTTATGCAATGTCTGGGGCAGCAGGCTCCTATCTGTCAAATTCTGCATACTGTTACGGCGCTGGGTGAGGTAAAAAGTGTAATGTGATTTCAGTGGCTGCAGCGATATCTCAGTTCTGACTTTGAAGACATCGCTGTCTGCTGCCGAGCAAGCTTAGGGATCAACCTCCAGGCAAAGTAATATTCCTCAATGCACTTGACAAAATGAATAAAGGACTCAGTTATGATTAATGAATTTGACCCAAAGTTTCACATCCCTGCTCAAATTCTGTCATGTAAAGTTGAGTTCTTGCTTCCATTTCAAAATTGCTTAAAAGTGAACATTGTTCTTTTAGTGGTCCATTCGATACCTTAGAAAATGCAAAGTATGGATCCACAAATACTCCTACTCACATCACCAACATTATATTGCACTTCTAACCTGAGAGATTCAGTTGGAAATTAAGACACACAGATATAATTTTATTATTTTTATATATATTATTATTATTTATAATAGTCATATATATTATTTATAATACCTACAAGTGAGGTCACTGATGGAGTTTCTCTTGAAATCAGTGGAGTTTTCTTCAGTGTAGTCCAGGAATCTGGCCAGCCAAGAGGAGCTTCAGTCAGCTGCATGAGGACACAGATATCTCATGTTATTTGACATGACCCATGATGTCCTGTTGTGTTCAGCACCAAGCCCCATGCAGCAGCTCGCTCACTCCTAACCAGTGGGACTGGAGAGAGAAGAGAAGGGGTAAGAGCTAGAAAACTCATAGGTTGAGATAAGGACAATTTAATATGGAAAGCAAAAATCATGCACAAAAGCAAAGGAAAACAAGGAACTGATTCTCTGCTTCCCATGGGCAGCCAGCCATCTCTAGGAGAGCAGGGCCCCATCACACATGACAGTGCCTTGGGAAGACAAATGCCATCACTCCAAATATCCCCCCTTCTTTTTCCCCCCACTTTATATACTGAGCCTGATGTCGTATGGTCTGGAATACCTCTTTGGTCAGTTGAGGTCACCTGTCCCACCTGTGACTCCTCCTGACCTCCCATGCACCCCCAAGTTCCTTGCCAACATGGCAGTAAAAAAAGCAGAAAAGTCCTTGGCTGTTTGTAAGCCCTACTCAGCAATAACAGAAATATCTCTATATTATCAACCCTGTGTTCAGCACAAATCCAGAACACAGCCCCATACCAGCCACTGTGAAGAAAATTAACCTACCCCAGCCAAAAGCATCTGCTTAGCCTGAAGGAGCTGCTTTAGAAGAAGAGGGGTCAGAGTCATGGCTGCTGCCTTCCTCAGTAAAACTTTGGTCATGTTTTGAATCTGCAACAAAACTCATCCCATGGCTTCAGAGTAGAGCTGCTTGGCCATTTTTCAGCAAAACAGATTTCTCAGAAGGCATTACTCTGACACAAAACATATTAAAACCTTTTACCACCGATTCCATCACAAGATTCATGATAAATGAGGCATTCAGACCTGGGCACAAGCCTGCTTCCTCGGTTCCCTGAGCAACAGGCTGACCCTGACAGTCTTTTGAGGATAGTTCCTTCCTTCCATAGTGTACTTTATCTACAGGCATCCCAGCCACCTATGCTGGGGGGCTGATGTGAAGATAAGATGGACTTCCAGTGTCTCTGTGTACCTGAAATTTTTTTAAGGTCTTTCCATAAAATTTGCTTTCAAAAGAAAAGGAGATTCAGGATTTGATACTCTCTGTGTCTGTTTGCCAGCTATCTCTCCTTCTGTTCTTTCAATATCTTGTGCTCGGGGAAAAAGTCTCTTTTTTCCCTAACAGTCATGAATTATTCAGACAATAAAAGCTCCTTTCCTTCAAATTTTGATACATTTTTAGTGTGAAAATTGCTTCATGTTCTTAATTCATTGAAGTTTCATCTTTTATTATATATTTATATCTTTGATTAAGAAATTATTTCTCTGTGGCCACAACATTGTCAGGAGAAAGGCTTCACACTTTAACTGAGCCATTTCTGCTACTTCTTTCAAAGACAAAATATGAAGAATTTTATTATGGACTGAATTTATTAAAGTATTCTCATTGCCACAAGTTGGGGATTGAAGAGAAATTAATTTGATGGTGCTGACTGGGTGTCTAGGGAGAACTATATTCAATAAAATACCTCTTTCTAGCCTATTATCAAAGCAGAAATTGGATAGAAATAGCATAGTAGGAAGCTACATATGAAAGACTAGAAGGAAAGAGAGAACACAGATGGCAACCAGGGCTTTAGAGTGAAGGCAGAGATTGCTGAAAAGCTGTGCTGCCACTTCTCTGGCAGCTTTGGCTTCCTGGGGACCTGACCGTTGGTCCTGGCCACTGGTCTCACCAGGACATAAAGTCAGCTGCTACAGCCTTATTGATCAAAGGCGGCTGAACACGTCCATACACCTGCGTCATGGTTTCCTTTCTAGCCTTTGTTTTCATACTCAGTATTTCAGTGGATTACTTTTTGTCTGGAATTTTCAAAGCAATAATCGTGTTAGGAGGTCTAGACAGTGCAAGTTACACAACGCACACTGAACACACATAGCCCCTGTCCTCACCTGGAGGCTGTGACACTACAGCAGCTGTTATTTC
>WEIT01020496.1:36978-48599 GCA_013389985.1 Dryoscopus gambensis | reverse complement strand
ATGGAACGTCTAGCCGAAGATAAGCGAAATGTACACCAAAGTATTCAGGAATGAATGATAATGCTCTCTTTCTACATCCTGTTAAATAAAGGAAATTTAAAATCTTTCCACTACAATACAAAGGACAAAGGGTCATTGTTAAATTCTGTTTCAAAAAGGTATAACTTCTCAATACATTTTTCTTGTGGATGGAAAAGTGCCACATTTGGCCTCTGAGATTGTGACATTATTTCTGTACTTGAGGAATACACTAAGAACTTTAACTTGTCTAGGCAAAGGAAAGCCTTGACCTTTTTTCGGATGAAGTACCTGAAAAATATGGTGATGAGGACTACATAAAAAACTGAAATGCAAATCTTCACTTTCCCTGAGGGGAGAACCTGATCTCACAGATTACTTGTTCCAGATCAGAAGACAAAGTAAGATAAAATCTTTTCCCTTTCTACTATGTACTTAGCTCTCTCCTCTGTGGTGTATTCGGTTAAATATAAATTTTTAACCTGATCCTTTAACTTGAGACTTTAGGTACTATTTAAGATTCCATGTAGCAGAATTTTTAATGGAAGCGTACATTAAAATTTTAATACTTTTTTTTAAAAAACTTCATTGTTTATGGAAATTGTTTATGGAATTTAGTTCATATTTTACATAGATATGCAATAAAAGAATCTGTATTAAATAAATGCTTCCTAATTACGCATATTATTCTTTGAATGCATGTAAGTTTTTTACATTCATGGAGTCATTCACTATAGGTGCGTTGAAATTAATTTAATGCATTTAATAATTTACTTGACTAGAGGAAAACAGTGTATTAATACAGTAATACATATATTTTATTTTTCAATAATGCTTTTCAAAAAACAATTAGATTGTTAAATATTTGGTCACCTGCACACAATAGAGATATAGTATATTTTACTATTTAGACTAAAAATAAGACATTTACAGATATATAACATCAGTGAATTTCTGGTCCTTAGGTTTGTAGTTAAATTTGCAATGTCCTTACAGTTTCACTTTCTAAATTTTTTTACATGACCACATTGCTTATTGATTTTCTTATTTTTAAATTTCACTTATATCCTCTACTATATTTCTATTTTATATAACTTATGATAATGGAATGAATCATTAGTAGGAAGTTTGTCAGTATAATGGGGCAGAAATGGCTACAGACTTCCTAGAAAAGCTTGTGTGATAATAACAGGCAATGACTGCAAAAAATGTAACAAAGTTTTGGGTTCTGTGACACTCTTCAACTACTGATCAGAGAGTAAATCACATATAAGCTATTTATTATTTGTCACCCAGATCTAAATACACCTTTAATATGATCCAGTATAATCTGCAAAGTATTTTTTTACTTAGTGTTAACTAGTCTTCCCCAGTTTCCAGGAATCTGGTTTTTAGGACGTCATCTTCCATGTACTCTATGGTGGAATTAATTTCAGGGGCTCTGAAGCAATGCACAGCAGCATTTTCTGTGGTGTGAGGCACTACCATGGCTCACAGTGCCAGCTGGTCGGTCTCACGGTGGGGTTTCTTCCTGTTGAATAAGCATCCTATAACCCAAGGCCTCCTGCGGTGCTCTCAGTGATTCAGAAACCTCTAAGCGACAATTAATACAAAAAGAAAAAGCAATTAAAGTCCTTGTATCACTCTACTCATCGAAGGGAAATTTGATTCATTAAAAGGGATAATGGCAATTCTATTGGTATGCCTGAATTTTGTTTAAGGTCATTTCAGAGGCCCATTATCTTCATTAGATCATAGCATACAGAAAGATGAAAGTGCAAAAGAAGGTGAAATGATATTTAAGTTAAAATTTGACTTGACCTGTTTCACCTAGAAGTAAAGTATCCAAAATTAAACTGAATAATTTATTTTCTGAGTGAGAGACATGTAGAAAATCAGTGTTTGCATCAGGAATTTTTCAGTCTTCTTTCTGCATTTGTTAGTCCAACATGATCAAAGTTTGCTCTTTTTTCTTTTTTAATCATTCACCAATGGGCCATGGGCCATTATCTATGAAAGAATAATTTTTTTAAAAAAAGTAGAAAATAGTATTTATAAATATTGCAAACACATATTTTGTAATAAATCAATCTACCTTTCTGAAGTAATAGACGATTGCAAACAAAATTACCAAAAGCTTTTGCTTTGTGTGGTAGCCTGTATTTAAAGTGTTGTAAAAAAAAAGTTTCTGGCTCATTTGCAGAGGTAGCAGTAGATCTTCAGTATGCAATGGGCAAAAGAACCCCCCAAAACCAACCACAAGCCACACATGTACTAAATTGCCATAGCCAAGAGATTAGTGCCTCACTAAAGTGACTGAACTACCAAAAATAATTTCCAGTAATTGTAAGATACTGCATTCTTGGTCCTGTACATATGTGGATGTAGCCCAAGTGCAGGAATCCTGTAACTTCTTAAGTCTGTGTTACGGTTCTAGTGTCTTTGAACACTGCAGTGGGAAGCAGAGATCAGAAAGACTTCTTGTACTGTCTTTTCTCTTTACGCTTTCCTGGAATAGTTTATCATGACTGAGTCATAAAGGGAACAGATTGTAATACTGTCTTGCAAAAATCCATTGACCTTGGTAGAATGCCTTTTGAAAGAGAACTCAGCTTAGTGGAAGACATAAAAGTAGGGACTTTGAATGAATTTCCTATACAGAAAGAAGGGATCAAAATGTGGCCTTTTTTTCTACAAAAGAGAAATCAATCAGTAGCTTCAAATAATTTAACTATTCTGAACTTGATCCTAAAAATAATACATTAAAAAAAATTACCTCATTTTTGTTGTCATGCAGGAAAATATGCTATCTGCCATTTAGAAAACAATCTATCAGATAAGTAAAAATAGGAATCTTGTAGCCCAGAACTAGTTATTTATGCAAATTTTACTCTAAATGAACATAAGAAAAATACTTCCCATACCAAGCATAAAGTAGGAAAAGAAGTCTTTACTCAACTCATTAGTTGTAATTAAGAAGTATGTAAATCCTGATCTTCAATCAGTCATTTCAAAATTAAACCTAAAGCCAAGTAACCCAAAAACTGCCCTGCAAATTTCTCATTACAGTGCCATTTAGAAATGAGATTTCCAGCTGAACTGTAATTGTGTTTAGTTAAACAAGGTGTCAGATTGCAATTGGTATGTGCAATATGGAAGTTATTCAAGGTTAACATTCTGAACATATGCATAATTATCAGAAGAAAAGATATGAGATATATTAATTTAGTTTCCATTACAGAAAAAGCAAACATGAACTGCTCACTGTTGTAAACAAAAGAGTTGGACTTGTTTGTATTTGGGAATTACTTACCTGAAGAAATGAAAAGAATACACTGTGTACTCTTGATCTTTCTTTAAAGTCACCAGTTATCAGTGTAAAATGGTGCCTTGTTAGGAATCTGCAGCAGGAGAAGCTCAAACAGCATATTATGATTCTCACTGGAAAAAGTATCTGTTTTACTGCAACAGCACCTATTTCACTGCTGGAATCTCTGTCTTCTCTTAGGTATGCAAAAACCCTGGAACTTTTAGTATGCTATTTCCTTGAGTCTTATCAGAATTGTAGATCATGTCTAGAATACAACCTAAATAATTTATACTAAAACAATTCCAGTTATCTAAATAGCAGTATTTTGAAAGCAGGTTGACCGACTGAACTGCTGGGGGAAAAAAAGCCAACCAAAACACAAAACTAAACCCAAAAATACAGACAAAAACACCCCAAACCTTTAATTAATAGGCATGTGAACACAATCTTTTTCTTAGTGGTTAAGCTCAAAAATGGAATTATGGTCTTGAGAAAACTTCTTCTGAAAAACTTTCTCAAATATTCTCAAACTTTCAGAGAAGAGCTTCTTACAAACAGTCCCTAAATCACTGGAACAACTATCAGCTGTGCTTTTTATTTTCTTGCTATTTTCTTTCCACTTGTATTTTTCCAAAGATTACACTATTTACACTACATTATATCCATAGAATTACTTGTATCACAGTCATTTTAGTTAAAACCTGAGATTGTCAGTATTAAACACTTATTGAAATATAATACCAAAAGCTTAGTGTTTTTCTCTATTTCTTTTTTTTTTTTTAATAATTTTTTTTAAACCTGCAACTGTTGTTATTCACTTAAGGGTTTGATCATCCTAGGTGACAAAGTAAAATTTCTAAGACAGCAGATAGTTCTCTCATATAGCATAAATACATAAAAATGAATCATCAATGACATTATTAAGGTGTCTATAGATAATAATGAGTATATGAGGTTGTTATGAGATTGACATCTAAGGAGAAATGGAGGATGTTCAGACTGTGGGCATTTGTCTTCCCAAGTAGCCATTTTGCATGCTGGAACTCTCCTTTCTAGGGATGGCTAAACATTTGCCTGCTAATGGGAAGCAGTGAGTGAGTTCCTTTGTTTTGCTTTGTTTGCATTCATGGCTTTTACTTTACATATTAAACTGTCTTTATGTAAACCCACACACTTTCTTACTTTTACCCTTCCAGTGACATCCCTCACATCTGCAAAAATTCAATTCACAGAACCACAGAATCATCACAGAATCATAGAATGACCTGGACTGGCAAGAATCTTAAAGGTCATCTACTTTCAACCTCCCCACTATGAACAGGGACCTTTCACTAGACCAGGTTGCTCAGACCCCATCCAACACGGCCTTAAACACTTGCTTCCATCGTCAACCTATTCCAGTGCCTCACCACCCTAACAGGAAAGAATTATTTCTTAATACCTATCTAAACCTTCCCTCTTTCAATTTGAAGCCATGCCCACTTCCTGTTACTACATGCTCTTGTAAAAAGTCTCTCTTCATCTTTCTTGTAGACTCCCTTCAGGTGCTAGAAGGCTGCAATTAGGTCACCTGAAGCCTACTCTTCTCCAGGCTGAACAATCCCAATTCTCTGAGCTTTTCCTCATAGAAGAGGTGCTCCATCCCTCTAATCAACTTCGTGGCCCTCCTCTAGACTCACTCCAACAGGTCAATGTCCTTCTTGTGCTGGGGACCTCAAGGGCTGGATGCAGTACTCCAGGCAGGGTCTCATGAGATTGGAGTAGAGGGGCAGAATCACCTCCATTGCCCTACTGGCCACGCTGCTTTGGATGCAGCCCAGGAATGAACATTGCCAGGTCATGCCCAGCCTCTCATCCACCCTAAGTCCTTCTGGGTAGGGCTGCTCTTGATCTGTTCATCCCCCAACCTCTGCTGATAGCAAGGGTTGCCCTGAACCAAGTGCAACATTATGAATTTCGTTTTGTTAAACTTCATGAGATTCCCCCAGGTCCACTTCTCGAGCTTGTCCACATCCCTCTGGACGCCATCCCATCCTACAGATCTTGTTCACCTTGATGTTTCATTGTTCAGAGAATCATACAGTCAGTCTGGGTTTTGTTTGCTTATTTGTTTTAATAACACCATTGTAAAACAAAAACTGTATTTATTTATGTCTGAGAAGAGGAGGTGGACAATGGGAAATATGAAAAAAACCAATAGCACTTATTTTGATTACTTAGAAGAAATAAAATGTTGTTTCCAAATATCTTCTGGTAAATAAATATTTCTTGTCTGAACCTAAGTATTTACTAAATTGTGAAGACCAGAAATAATATTATTAAATTATCAGCCTTTTGTCCATGGTTCTGAGATATCTGAAAGTTTGCCTTTTAAAATCAACACTTCTGAATTCTGTGTATATTTCTACTTAAATGGGAGAGTGCTCACATAAACATCGTTTGCTGCAAAAATGTTCGTAAGATTTCTCAGAAAAAGATGGATTCACTATGTAATTACAGGAAGCCACCAGTAAACAATCCACAAATATTTAAATTATAAGAAACACTGAAATACACTGATCACATTATATAATTTTTAAATCATTTATGAACAGGAAATAAGGATGTTTTCAAATTGTATCCTTCGTCCAGTATCTTATGCAAAATAATAACCCTAATAACAAATTTCTTTAATATAATATGTCCCTATAATTTGCATGTGATAGTTTTATAGCAGTTTCTCTTTGTGGAGAAAATAAGTCCTCACAATGTTGCTGTGTCCTTGCTATGACAGGCCAAATTTATTTTGAGGCTTCTTATTTTATTAGCATGTCCTTTGTTACTGAAATTACTAGCTTAGACTATTCCAGCTCTGTTTTCCTATAGTAAAAATGGTATTGTTTATTTTTATTTGAGTAATGGGTACAATGTTTTATATGAGGCTTTCATTTGAGTCAGTTTTATTTCATTTAGACTTTAATAACTAGTATTGTCTATTTTCTGTATTTTTTTTCCATACCATTAATTATTTACACAAATTTTTAAATGCTTCTGAAGAAAGGAAAGGAGATAATTTGCTTCTGTATAATAAGACCAAGAAGTTTTCCACAACTCATGAGGGTTTTTTCGTATCTACTAATAAATTAAAAAGAAAATAAATAAAATAAATAATTAAGCATAACTGGATATTCCATGCATCTTTTGAAGACTGTGATTCCTATCTCTGTGATAGTTTTTTTGGGTTCAATAAACACATTTCATTTAGTAGTTACACAGTTAATGACTGAAACACTTGCATTTTTCCCTAAATAAAGTTAATTATTCATAGTACTATAAGCCTGAGTCTCATAAGCAAAACACCAATATTAATAGCTAAGTGAAAATAAATGTTTGGTTAGTTTTTGGTTTTTTCATTTTTTTTCCTTCATAGGAGTAATGTTTTTATATATTTAGACCAAATTGCAAAAAATAAATATTTCATAATTCCATCAAATATACCTACCAGATAAAAGTCTTCCGTTTAGGGAAGATCTCCTTTGTGTCTTAGTATGCATGTATATATCCAGTGTGGAATACAGATCTTTACTGAAGCTTTTTTTACCTGTTAATCCAGTGTCTGATGCATTACCTGAATTTGTAAACTTGGAATTGGCTTTGGAGGCAATCGAAATATACACAGTGTGTACAAACGCTTCTAGAGGAAGGACATCTATACTGTCACATGAGCTGTGTGGGAAAACATAACAGCTTGTAACAGCACACACCGCTTCATGAATGAAAGAAAAAGCCAGTTTCAAAAGGTGTTTATCCTTTAGACTACAACTTTCAGGCTTCTGTCTATAAGATATGTCGTAATATCTTGGGGTGACTTTATGATGTTGTATCCCATATCACCTGCCCTATGCCCAGGCCTTTCTGTGCCTTTAAAATTGGGTGTGAGGAAAAAAAAAAGCCAGATGAACTTTTCAAAGCAGTTCTGTGCTGCAAGGTCACTACTCCTTTGCGTTCTCCAGCAGCAGCAAAAGGAGCAGAAGAAGCACACTTCTGGCTTTTCAGCCAGCTTTTGTCTCTGTTTTCTCCAGAGAAAGACAGAGAATTGAACTTTCCNTTTTCCTTTGTGTTTGTTAAATAAGTAGGGTTTTCTTCCTTTCCTCCGAGGAATATTTCTTTCCAAAACCTGGTGGGGGAGGAGTGGCTGTAACCTGCCTTCTAAGAAAGGACACCCAAATTCAGACGTTCCTCTGAACTTTGTCTCAAACAGGGACACATAATTTTTCTTATCTTTTAATATTTTATGGGGTTAATTCTCCTCTATAGCACTTTTTTTGTTTAGTATTATTTTAATATCTCATATTTTCATTTAATCCTGATAATTCATTTAAGAAAATATCAAGATGCCAATGCACGTAACTGTTACTTGTCCCAGTAATTATGACATTCCAATATATATATCTACTTTACCTATTTTATAAGAATGAGACTGTTTCCTTAGCCATAAAATCCATGTCCTACCACACATACTTGTACCTTTAAGAAATTTTAGAAAGAAGAAAATACATATTTTTTATATCAGCAGAAAGAAACACTATCATTTAGGGTAATGATTAATCTGACAAAATGAGATGAGGACCCTAACTTTAATGTGTTCTTGCACAAAATCTCACTGGACTCATCAATCCTGACAGCTTTAGGAGGCTTCATTAAGCATTAGTTAAATTAGCCATTACTTCTTAACATTATTGGCTAATTGCTTTGTGAATCTCAGGCAACTCCAGAGTATACTAAAGCTTCATATCAATACAGTAACTTTCACTTCTCAGTATGATATTCCACTATTTAAAACTTGATTGATGGTTGAGCTTCAAAAGCTAAAATGGGCTGTATTAAATTCATAAGTAGGAAGAACAGAAAAGTAGAGTGAAGATTTGTTTGCCTGGTGCAAATATAGTTTTCAGTATGCTGAAAATATTGATAAAGATGACCGGCTAAAATTTTCAGCTGAGAAAAAAAGTCCACAAATTCTTACACCATTTTTTGATTAGAATATTGTAGTCCCCTTCCAACATAAAAGTGTGGCATGAATTCCAAACTGACATTTTAAGCAATAAAATGTGTTAGTACTTTCTGGAAAAAATGTATTGCACCTTGTCCAGATGTGATCTGTAAAGATCATCTAGTTCAACCTCCTTGTCGTGGGCAGGGACTTCTTTCACCATATCAGGTTTCTCAAAGTCCCATCCAACCTTGCCTTAAATGTTTCCAGTGATGGGCCATCCACAACTTTTCTGGGCAACCTATTCCAATGTTTCATCACCCTCACAGTAAATACTTTCTTCTTAACTTCTAATCTAATCTATTATCTAAATCTACCTTCTTTCAGTTTAAAACCATTATTTCTCGTCCTATCCCTACAAGTCCTGGTTAAATGTAACTCCCCATTTTTCTTATAAGCCCCTCTTAAATATCAATAAGATAAAGCCTTCACTTGTCCAGGCTAAACAATCTCAACTCCCTCAGCCTCTCTTCATCGAAGATGTATTGCAGGCCTCTGACCATTTTTGTGGTCCTCCTTTGGACCCACTCTAACAGGTCCATGTCATGCTGGGGGCCCCAAAGTTGTATGTAGTGTGCAATGCAGGGTCTCACAAGTGTGGCACTTGGAAGAATTGCCTTCCTTGATCTGCTTTTTATGCAGCCCTGGATACACTTGGCTTTCAGGGCTGTGAATGCACATTTTCAGCTCATGTCTAGTTTTTCACCCACCGATATACTACAAGTCCTTCTCTGTAGGGCTGCTCTCAATCTATTCTTAATGCAGTCTGTACTGAAGAAATGTGAAGTATCTGGTTGATTTGTCCATGCTTCTTTGTCATTTATGAAAATAATTCATGACTGCAAAATTTATGCCGGTCTATATGGTGATCTGTTTCTCAAAACAGGCACCTATCAGTGCTTCAAAATAGTAATAGATCCACTTCAGGAACATGAGGCTCGAATTGACAGCTTGAAACCTACTACTCTGAGAAGAGTACATTAATCAGTAATATAGATCATGGAAATGCCTTCCCACTTCTCTGCTGAAACTCTGTCAGGATTCAGCAGAGAATTAAAGCTTTTTGACCTGTGTCTAAAAAAAAAGAAGAAACCTATTTCTATTGCTTAGCACTGAGCAATATGCAGTTGGGAAGGGAATAATCTTTGATTCCAGTCCTTGGTTCTAGAGTACTAATGCATGGTATGAACATTTTTACCAGGATATGACTGCAACTCGGACAGGGAAGTTTTATTGCTTTTTGCTCTTTTGCTAAGGAACAGAAAACCCTGACTTCTACAGCTGCAGCCCTGCAAGCACTGGGGGACAAATCCAAGGAAGGAATGTCACAAAAAAAGCTGTACCTCCTGTAACTTCTGGTGAATTGCACTTTGGCCTTAGGTGTCTCCTGGATTCCTCTATTTTTGAAACAAGCTGACAGTATTTTGTGGATGATACTTAATCAATAAGGGAGGTCTTTTCCATATAAATTTGGAGTTTTCTGAATTCTCATCCTCATCATTGTATCTGGATAGCAGAGGGATTTCAGATAGATAAATAATTCCTGCCAGCACTCTGGGCAACAGCTTCCCACAAGGGATCAGACAGTTTATCCTGACTACCCATGCCTCAGGAATCTGAAAGCAAAGGAGGGGTTGGAATGTCCCTGCTTTGGTGATCATCTTTGTAGTCAGGGGGCTCAAGAAGACAGAAGGTTTGACATGACAATAAATGGTCTCCTATAAATAAAGTCAGAGGCTAATTGCCCTGCTGGGAAATGGAGAGTGGACTGAGGAGAGTGCCAAAAAGAAAGCTGAAAAATCTCTCTGCTTTTTTTTTTATTCTGTAGATTGGCAGCTGTGTTTTAAGCACTTCCCAGTGAGGATCCTCATGTGGCAGAACTAAGTGAATGACACTGTCTCATGTTAAAACAGGGATGAGATTAGACAACTTGATTAGAGAAATCTGAATCAAGAACTGTAAAATATTACAGAGAAAAGAAAAGCCACACCAACAAAAACCGCAACTATGTCTTCAGAAAAAAAGGTACATCTAATCAGAGCTATTATGCAAGGAATTGTTCTTTAAATGAGAGTTTGGGATGGATAACTGGAGTCTGTGATCAAATGGCCTCATGAGGTAACCCTGTGAGACTTCTGTCTGGGATATGTGCCATGTAGGTGTGTTAGCTTGCACGTATTCGTTACACCAAGGCCTGGCTTCAGAGGTAAAATACATGGAACAAAGCTTTGGAGCTAAAATCCTGACAGATTTACATGAGGGATAGGGAAATTTTGTATTTTAGGAAAAAACAGTGGAGATTTCTGAGTGTGGCAATTACTGTCTTATTTGGTCCCACAACACTGGGCTACAGATATGCATTTCACATATAAATTTTCCTGTAATTGAGGTCCATGTGAAGTTGCACCTTGTTATTTTAGTACCACACTAAATAAAGCTAACATCCCATGCCTGAGTCCAAAGCAGACAAATTCGTTAAATTTTGACATCCTTCAAAAGATAAATATATGACTTTGTGTTGGGTTTACCTTAGTTGGCTGCCGGACTCCCACATCACTCCTCCTCCTTAACAGAACAGGGGGAGAAAGAAAAGCTTATAGGTCAAGATAAAGATTGAGAGATCACTTAACAATTACTATCACAGAAAAATAAACTTGGAGAATTTCAATTTAAATTAATCTATTAATTAAATGCAGTAAGATATATCAGGTGATATTGATGCCATTGTGATTTTTGCTTTTTCATATACCCCTCTCATATTCCCCTTCATATACACTTTTATGCAGCTTTTATGTATTCTCAGTGCTTTTAGCCCACATACTTGTAATTCCCTAAGTTTGATAACTAGCTTAGACCCAAAGTTCTGTTAAGCCAAGAGACTAAACATCTTGAAGGCCTCGGAGTTGGGGGTCAGAATGCCCCAGACGCCAAGGTCTTCTCTAGAACACATTCTGTAAACCAAGATAAGCCCACTCCAGGGGAGCATTCCTCAGGACAGGACTTCTCTTGGGCCCCTCATTGGGGGATCTATGATAGATATGCTAATATGCTAATGCGCAAGTTCTATAATTGTATACACAGACCATTGTGTAAGCGCGTTTGCCAGGTGCATTTGCCAGGAGTGCATCTAAGGATCCTTAATAAATACCAAAGTAAAGCCCTTTTTCCCTCTAACCGTATTTGTCTTTGTCTAGGTTTGAAAAAGACAGGTGTCAGCTTAAGGAAGGCAGGAACCTCCCTTGAAATGGAAAATGTAAACCC
>WEIT01020496.1:5776-34161 GCA_013389985.1 Dryoscopus gambensis | reverse complement strand
GTGGTAGAAAACCATCTCCTCGTCTCTCCACCGTTCCATCCTGCAGAAGCTGGCCCAGTTCCATTCCCTTCCACCTCTCTCTCTCTCTCTCCAGGCTCCAGCCTACCTCTCTCCTCAGGCTGCATGGCTGCCCCTCCCCCACCCAGGCCCAGGCCCCAGGCTTCAGGCCTCAGGCTGGGCGGGGGAGGACATCTGCTCCCTTCAACAGCTGGAACACAAAAGGAAGTTCCTCTGGGATTCTCTCCTTTATCTCCCTATGTTCTCAGAGGTGACAAATCTCTTCAGTGGTCATACCAGATGTCAATATTCAATCTGACCACTGATTGGTTTGACTATAACTTCCTTAAAAAACTCACTTCCTTTCAAACCAGGACACCCCTGTACCTGTCTTCCAGATCAGGAGACTGGTCCTACTGTTAAAGACTGGGACAGAGAATGCATTAAGTTCCTCAGCCTTTTCCTCATCCTTAGTCACTGTGTTTCACCCCACAATATGTCACTATCTGGACATCCCTGAGTTCACAGTCTTTCCAATAGATCTTCAGTCTGAGCTTGTAGATAATAGACTTTCAATAATTTGTGGGACTAGGAGGATTAGTGGATTGGTGCACAACTCTTTGGACACCAAAGAACTTGGTTAAGAGATCTGCTTTGGGTCAAAAGAGAAATGAGTTTGATAATCTCTGCTTAGTCCCTGGAAAATACTTGTACAAATCACAGAACAACCTTTAAACATTTCCTACTATTGAAATTCTTTACTTACAAAGGTCAAATCTGGTGCTACATGCAAAGAAAATCATACAGAAAGGCTATGTTTTTCTCATTGAAACTGAGCTATAAATCCAAAACATACTGAGACACTTTAGTGGTTTTGTTTGCATCCATTACTTATTTATTTCCCTTCTGTGAGATAAGAATTAGGAGAAAGCAAAGCAGCCCTAAAACTTTAAATAATATAAAGAAAGCTTTATTAACAGAACTAAAAGCAAAAAATAATAAGAGTCAGAATAAACCTTCAGAACAATTCTCCTTCCCCCACCTCTTCTTTCTTTTCCCACTGACAACATAAGACATGAAATTTGGGATTTTTCAGTCAGTTTACCACCTCTATAATAGTCTTTTTTCAGTTCACTTAGGGAGGGGAGTCTCTCTTGCCATGCTAGGTAGATTTCTCCACAAGAAACAGTTCTCTTGTGGCTTCAATGTCACAGCGCAACAGCTGCCCAGGGTGGTTTTCTGCTGGCATATGAAAGTTCCTTCCCTTGACTTACAGCTTTCCCCACAACTATTTTCAAGGGTTCCATTTTAGCTAATTGGGTACCATTTTAAGGATGAGCTGTTCAAGAGCAAAGGTTCTCTTCATCTATCTCTGGGATCATCTTCATCTCTAGGAACAGAGATCTTCTTCTTCCCTGCAAGGGAGCAAGGGTCTTCACTTCATCACTCATCTCTCTCTGTTCTCATTAGATCACAGCTACTTCAACATTTGCTTATTTCAGCACAGGCACCTTTGCTTGTGGCTGCAGTTTGAACGCTCCACCCCCCATGCTTTCATGAAATTACAAAAGGGGTTCTCTGATGTATCATAGCTCATCACCACAGCTTTACAAAAGACTTTCAGCTTCTAGGTTTGAAGCACCTCCTCTATCTCCTCTCTCTGGGCTTCAGCTCTTTCTTCTTCACTGACTTTGATATCTCTACCATGGTGTCTTTTCACGTGCCTTTGCCTTTCCCTTTCCTCTGACCTGGGAGAGGATTGATGTCTGCATGGCTTCATCTCTTCTGGAGAACTTCCAGCGCTGAAAGGGTTAATCTTACCTGGGCTTTGCAGCTGAACTTATCTGTCTCTGTTGGTCACATATCTCTGCCAAATGGTGGCTGGAGCTGGTCTCAGTATAAAGTTTCATTTCAGCGGCTGGGGGGTGGCCATTCACCTTTCCCTTTCCTTTGACTCAGGAGAGCATTGATGTCTGTAGGTTTTGTCTGTTCTGGGGAATTTAACAGCGCTGAAAGAGTTAATCTTACCCGGGCCTTGCATCAAGAATTTGTCTCTTGCTGTTGGTCATGTGAACTCTGCCAGGCAGTGGCCGGAGCTCTTGCAAGTGTAGAATTTCATTTTGGTGCCCGCACTGAGGGGGCTGCTCTAATGGAACAGGAGCAGCCAAGATCTTAGCTGAGCCGCACCGCAGGGCAGCCCAGCCGGGCTGCACGGAGCAGGGCCCAGCCCAGCCCCACCAGGCTGCACGGGGCCCCCAGTTACCTGTCCAAAATCCAGAAGCAAGAGAGTCTTTCCCAGGGTTTGTTTGTTCTAAAATGTGAATTCATAGAGGAGTGTGCAGTTTTCTTAAGTGGCTTAACAGATTTGTCAGTATTCAAACTAGACAGCTGATTGGTCCAGAGAATCACTTCCGTAGCTGGTGGATTTCTCCTTAACTAAAAACCAAGCTGTGCTAAACCACTACAGACACTCACCACTTAGAAGTCGTAATCAGACTATAATGACTCCTTCAAATAAAATATCTCAGATATTTACATTATTTTTTCTTTTTTGAACCATCCATTTCACTCTTGCCATTTTTCAGTTTGTGTAGTGAAGCAGTTAGTGGAGTTCACTCAGGCTGTAATCCAATACAGAACATGGACATTTCTATTTTCCAGTAGAGACTAAAACAACCACAGAAAAACACCTCTAGCTTTCTGCATAGGGTGCTGATGGACAAGTGCTGGCAGCAGCAGTGGCTGCAGGGACGGTCTTTGAGCAGTGGCTGGGGCTGCATTTTGCTGGACATGGCCATTTCCAGCTGGCTCCAACCAATCTGCCACAGGGCACACCTGAGCCCCACCAGCTGAGATGAAGGAGCCTCTGAGAAAATGTATTAAAGGGAAAATGCCACCCAAGCAGCCTGAAGAGTGAAGGTGGAAGAAAGCGAAACAGTCCTGTGAACATCATGGCCTCGGAAGGAGGAGGAAAGGAGATGCTCCAGGCACAAGAGCAGATTCCCCTGCAGCCCGTGGAAGACTGTTGGGTCCACTTGCTGAAATGGATAGCTGTTTGCTGAAGAAAATCCAGCTGATTAAGGACCCTCGAAGGAGCAGGGCTACAGGACTAGAGCCTATGGAGAGGTCCCATACAGGAATAGGGAAAAGTGTGAGGAGGACAGAGCAGCAAAGAGGAAATGTTATGGACTGACCACAACTCCTGGGCTGCTTGGAGTGAGGAGGCAGAGGATTCTGGAGTGAAGAACTGAAGATGAGGTTGGGAAGAAGGGAGGACAGGAAAAGGTGATTTTAATTTTGTTTTCATTTATCACCACCTTACTATTTTAATTAGTAAAACATTAAATTAATATTCCCCAAGTAAAGCCTATTTTGTCCATGATGAAAACTGGTAAGTGATCTCCCTGTCTTTATCTCATCCCAGGAGCTTTTTCATTCTCTTTGCTCCTGTCCAGTTGTAGAGATGGAGTGAGAGAAGATCTGAGCAGGAGTCAGGCAGCCAGTCAAGGTCAGCCCATCACAATCTACTTCTGAACTTTGTAAGCCAAGCTAAAAACATTTTAAGACCATGGCTATGAACATAAGTCCTATCCAAGAGGGTGTCAACAACCCACTTATTCAAATGCCAACTTATTCAAATGCTCTTGTGTGGTGGAATCCCTGTATCATAGATAAAGGATATCTGATTAAATTGTAACCTGCCTAGATTTGGAAAACTTTCATATCTGCATTTGGAATCTATTTCAAAATAAATATATTAGGACAAAATATCATTTTTAAATAACTATGGTTATGTCAGTAAATTTGATGGCTGTAGAAAAGTTCTTTCAGGCTTACAAAAGACAGTATTTCTTGAATGAACCCTTTAATCAGTAATGAAAAAGTTAATAGATTCAATAAAATTTGGATTTGAACTATAGTAAGGCAGAACCAGTTACACCAAAACTGCATTAATGCCAAAAGTGCAGTTTTCATCTTGATTTCAAGTTTAGTGACGTATGTAGGGGCCATATTAAATGCAGCAAATGCATCAGGCCATAATCCCAAACCTTTCTGAAGCTGTTGCCTTGTTATTGATTCACTGGACACTGAAAACCAAGTGATTCTTTGGCTATTATAAATATTTATTGCAGAGGGTAGCATGCATTAGCACAAGAAACAGTTAAAACCTGTTTTATCTTAACACTGAATCATCAGGTACCTAATTATTATTTTTCCTTAGAAATTATTTGCTTTCTAGCTGTGTTTATATTTGCAATTTGCAATTCAGTGTGAACTGAAATACAAATACAGTTAGTCCAGGCCTAACAAAAATATGCTGGTACTCTGAATTCACTGTTGCACCATTGTGGGCTAGATAACGGCTTCAGTTTTGAATCCAAATAAGTGCTAAACTATTATAGAAATGGAACTTGGAAAAAAAAACCCCAAACCTTACTTGTGTTAAAAAAGACCTGTTTAGTTATTAAAAAAAGACTTGTGTAATATGGTTGTGAGGTCAGATGTGATTGTATATAAAAGACGGCATTCTGGATCTGACTAATAAATCTTTCATTGAACATATGGGATGTTTGGTGAAGGACCCAAAACATCAGAAGTAAATTCTACATAATGTTAAATTCTGTCCCACTCTCAACGTTACTACTTGTATTTATGTATAACTACAACAAATACAGTATTTTAATTATCTAGAGAAAGACTCTGAAATGTTGAACTATGGTGCTTTTGTGAAATCAAAATTAATTACAATCACAGACTATACTCCTACAGAGGGTAGATTTATTCATGTTTTCAGGAAAGAATACACTTAAGAACTATCAGGTTCAGGAGATATTTACTTCTGTGAAACGATATTAAATTAGTAAGTAATGTCTACTATGCAAATGATTTTGCTCTTAAAGAAGTAAGACTCAGCAAAATCACCTATGTTCTGACAACAAATTTTGAATTATTTCCGGAGAAAAAAATATGTCACTAGTTTTGGCATTGTATGTTTTGTGTCTGATTTTTTTTTTCTCTGTATAATTTTGTCACTACACTGTTAGGTTAATTAGGCTCTTCTCAGTTTTCTATTTTCACCTAAAAATAATTTTTTAAACATTTTGTTTACCAAATTGCAATGGGCAATCAGCCATTTAAAAAAGTCAATTAAACACAAGTATTAATGCAGTTGGTTTTACACAATATTAAAATTTTCAAATATTACTGGCACAATAACATGTAACAAAGCAATATTACAGTAGGGAATATCTTCAAAGAAACAGAAGAAAATCATAACAATTGACTTCTCAGCATCACAGTGGGATGTGTTGAAATTGAACTGTGCTTGGCAAAAAGCAGGAAAACAATAGATACAGTAGCAATACATCAAAGAAATTGTGATATCTTTCATAGGAACATGAAAATTAAAGTGGTCTTTGAGGTCATGTGTACTGGTCCCTGGCTGTGGCAAATCTATTGGAAAGATAGAAACAGTAGCTTTGTAGAAGATTGTTCCCAGATCATTCTTATCATTATAAAAAGTCTTACTCTAATAAGCTCTATTTTTCAAATTGAATTAATTCATGCTTATGTTATAGGCATTTCTCTCATGACATCATTTGTCCATCAGCCTAAATAGCTTTTCCTCTCTGGTATTTGTTGCCTTAATGATATAGCAACAAATCATCATATTCATCTGATTCTTTTTCTTTCCTGGGCTAAACAGTCCAGGCTTATTTTACACTGCTCTCCTAACAGTTTTCAGAACTGTTTGGAATAGAACTTTACCTGACTATTTGCTGTACTTGAATGGTTTACTTTTTTTAAAACTTTTCTACATTTCTGTGTTATCACAGCCTTGTAAAATAGCATGGTACCTCTGCTTTTCTTGGGTTTAGTAGCATCCTAATATTATTTGCATTATTTGTCACCATGGTGTATTCAGGACACTACTAACTGAGAACATGCCAAGAAATCTTTTTTTTTTTTTTTTTTAAATTTTTTTTTTTATATGTGACTGTATTAGGTCTGGCTGAGAAGGATTTAATTTTTCCCACAGCAGCCTTCACTGGGCTGTGCTCTGCATTGGTGGCTAGAAAGGTGTTGATAAAAAACTGGTGTTTTGGCTACTGCTGAGCAGTCCTGGCACAGCACTGGCACTGTCCAACATTCTGCCCCTTCAGCAGTAGGCTGTGGGCGGGCAAGATGTTGGGAGGGGAGATGACTAGGACAGCGGACCCGAACTGACTAAAGCGCAATTCCTTACCATAGGACATCTGCTTTGAACGCTTTCCGGGTTTTTCCCTGGCCGAGCTCACAAGGCAGAGGCAGCGCGGCAGCGTCTCCAAAGCGTCCTCGCCGCTCAGCAGGCAGCAGAGGAAACGCAACGGAGAATCTCAGAGCCGGGTGGGAAAATGCGCTTTTTTCCCTCTTCGGGCAGCCTGCACCAGGTAGCCTGATCTATGGCAAAAGCATTCCCCAAGAACAAAGGAGGCGGGAATGGCTCAGTCCAAAAAGCTTTTAATCCGGCGAATTCAGGAACTAGACTGGCGAATGCAGCAACTAGACTGGCCCCGAGATGGGCGTGGAGACTCTTTTTCAAGGGGGGCGGTAACAGAAGAGGAACCAATGAGGGACAGGGAGAGGGGAGGACACAACTGGGATACAATCCAATGAGGGGGTTTGGGAGGCGGAGTTGTAACACAGAACAAATGCAGAACCGAACTTAACAGAACTTTCCAGACCAAGGGGAAGAACAATCTTCAGGGTGCCACCCAGTGGGCTGCGGCTTATGATCAGGCTAAGCCACTCCCACACTGCTTAGATATAAAAGCTAAGAGAAGGCGGAGGAAGGGGGGCCATTCATCATTTACATTTGTCTTCCAGAGCAGCTGCTACATGTACTGTAGCCCTGCTTCCCAGGAAGTGGCTGGACATTGCTTGCTGATGGGAGGAATAGAGAATAAAATCTTTGGGTTTTAAATTTGCTTCAACCTTTGCAGGTAACCTTTCATTTTTTCATTAGTAAACTGCTTTATCTTTACCTACGAGTTGTTTTCCATCTTATTTTCTGTCTCCTGTCCAGCTGAGAAGGGGGAGTAATAAAATAACTTGGTGGGCACTTGGCATCCAGCCAAGGAAACCCACCGCAGTAACTCAAGGTGTGAATCCCCCATTCATTTAAACCACAGCACTTGGAGCCACGTTAGAATTTTCAGCCTCATTTCCTTGCCCGAGTATGATACAGTTTCCTTCCTGAAAGTAATATTATTCCCTAGTTTTCTGCAATTCTTGAACTTCATTACACAATTTCAGAGTTTTTGCAAAGTGAGTCACTGAAAATATTAAGTTAAAGAGCTGCTCCACAGGGAAAGAACACTCTCTTTACTAAGAGAGAAAGCAATTGTAAATTATTGTCATCTCTTGGTTTCTGTTAATTATACTTATCCTTGCTTCTCTAGGGAACTGTAATTTCTGATCCTTACAGTATCTGAAGTGCAGCTGAGATATATTATACTAATCGTATCTAGTCGTTAGGAAAAGATTTTAAATTTATCAGACACAGAACAGAGGAAAATACAATTTTTAGTGTATTTAGTATTTTATTTTCTATTTATGTTGTGAAACCATAAATGACTCTATCATATCTTATTTGTTTGAAATATATTGCTGGAGAAATTACGTGTTTCAAGATTTTTCAAACATAGAAATGCTGATTTCTTACATATATTTATTGCCAATACAGATTTCTAATAACTCAACAATTTACCATACTAGAACTAGGATTATAAGCATAAGAAAAAAATGTAAGTATTGATGATTAAGATCTTTACCTCCAAAGATTTTGGAATTATGTTTCCATAAATAATCTTGTTTGAACTTCTGTCATTGTTCACATTTCTAATTCTTCAAGACACTTAATGCATACCTAATTTCAAGCATGCATTAACCTCACTGAAGCTAAAAAGATTATATCAATTTAAAATTAAGCATTTGTGCTAAAGATCTTGCTAGAATGTAGTTCCTTCTTTTCTTTTGGGTTTATAGAGAGGTCTTGTGAAATTCAGAGAAATTTTCAAACCTGTAAGTTCAGTAGTTCTTAAAATACAGTACCCAATACTGCTTCTATGTTTTGACTTGATCTAGCTAGCTCATCTGCTTGGATTTTTGATTAATTTCTTGTTACGTTTTCTCTTCCCAGTGTGCGGAAACCTTTAACTGGCTGTGTGAAAGAGAATGGTGGCAACCCATTTCAGTGGAATCTTCATTGCTGGGAAGAGAATAAGAATTTTATTAAATTCAACAAGGCAAAACCAATGAGAACAAAATAATTCTGTGTACCAGCATAGCATGGGCTTCCAGAGAGCACCCTGCAGGTCAAATACTTCAACATATCCCAGTGTTCTGCTCCAGCATCAATCAAGGATAAGGGCATCCTCTTCTGCACTGAAAAGAACTTTGCCAACATGTTGAGCCAGGTCTTTCCTCTGTTTGATGCTGGTGAGACGTGGTGTGCTGGGTCCAGTGCTGAACTCTCCAGTAAAAGGAAGGCTGTCAAATTGAAGCAAACCCTCTGAGAAACCGCCATAATTGTTAGGCATCTGAAGCCCGTGACGTTTCAAGACAGCTTGCGGCAGTTGGGATTGTTCAGGATGAAGAACAGAAGGTTGAGGCACTGTAATTTGTTTTGATGTATGTTGTGAGAGGACACAGAGGAGAAAGAGTTGAGCTTTTCTCAGTACTGTACAGGTTGAGAGAGAGTGAGCATAAGTTGTAACAAGAAAAACACCAACTCAGCACGAATAGAGAATATTTTACAGTTGGGTTGGTTAAGCACTGGATTAGGATGCTCAGAGAGCATGTCAAATGTCCATCTAGATAAAATCTTCACCCTCTTCAAAATACTATCCTTTAGAAGGTTCGTTAGATATATTTGCTACTAGTACCTTTACAGAGGCATCTGTGAAAACTAGATTTGGTTCGATTCTAGCAGTGAGATCTGAGCTTCACTGACTAGTTGGAAAAAAAAAGTCCTATTTAGTCCCATTATTTGTCTGAGTTGCTAATAACAACCAGCTTTATGTAATCTAACGTATCAGTTAAGCCCCTAATAGTGGAGGAAAAAAAGGTGCTACAGTCAATTTTCATTATAAAAAATAGCCTAAATAGGACATTATGTGCATAGTAAGCAATTTTTTCAAAGTCTCCATGAATGTCTTATTCACTTCGGGATTCACTTCACAGTTCAAAAACTAACTTTCAAAATATTAATAGGATTTGTCAGTTATTTCAAAATATCTTCTGCAATAGAACAGGAACTTCAACTGATCTGCTTCTGGTTTGACAACTTTAGTCCAGTCAAAAATGAAAAGAAGCCTTGGCTAATTGACTTTAGGAGGCTTTTGATAAGTATTATTAAAACTAATAGGAACTGGATACAGAGAGGATAAAGAGAAGCTTTCTTGATATCTGGCTTTACACAAGAGAATAACTTGATTAAAACTGAAAACAAAATGCATTATAAATCACACACTTGGACAGGAATATTTTTCTGTAAGGTGCCAAATAAGCGCTTAGTTAAACAGTACCCTTTTCCAATCCCCACTGGCTTTTTTAACTGTTTTAAAATCTCTATATTATGAACTCTGTTTCCAGCACAAATCCAAAACACAACCACATACTAACCACTGTGAAGAAAATTTACTCTACCCTAACTGGAAGCAGTGAATGGATTTGTTGTTTTGGTTTGCTTGCATGCATGGTTTTTGAGTTAGCTGTTAAACTGTCTTTATCTCAACCCATGAGATTTCTCAAATTTTGCTCTTCTGATTCTCTCAGAAGAAACCGAATCAGGGAATTCTGGTACTCAATTGCTGTCCGCTTTAAACCACAACACAATATTTTCACGTGTACTAGAATATGACATATATTAAGTACCTAGCAGATTTTTTTCTATATCAATGTTCATTGCCGAAAAAATTTGAAGATTTCCAGGTTGCATAATTTATTAAATATAATTCCCATTCAACCTTATTACTATAAGGCTAAGTGTATTTTAAACCTTCCACATTCCACCGTTCTATATAACCCAGCAGCCTTATTCCTTTTTGGCGCAGCAGTATCGTTACCTGAAAACACACCATCTACAGCACTGGAGATAGCGTCTACTGGCTACGGTTTTCTATGCACCTTCCTTCAAACAAGTTAGAGCACAGCTGCCAGAAATGTTGGCCTCTGCAGCACTGCTTCATATTTATAAGCATATATAGCAAATTTAATCCAGCATATTCTAATATAAACTCAAAATTAAACATTCAGTATTCCATATTCATTTCAGATTGTGGCGCACAGTTATATTCTCTCTCTTTTGGCATTCTGCACAAGCAAGAATATAATATCCAATCGTTGTAAAATATATGCCCCGTCTTCATTCTTGAAATTGCACAGATCAACATAATGATTTAGCAGTCCTGAAACCATCATAAAGGCATATATTCTTTTTGGCAGAAGTTTGCTGCTTTCATCTGAACAGCACAAAGAAATTGATTGTTCTGTACTCCCAGTGTTAAATTTTATTGACTTTTAATATTAACAGCATTGAAATATTGAAAATTATTTGGAAGTTAATTAAGTTTTTAATATTTTTCTCTTTGTAGTATCCTTTTTTGTCCTTTAGTATGATAGCTGAACTTCTACCACTTCCCCCTTTGGTACTGGGTTGGGTTTTTTTCCCAAACACAAATGCTGATGAAAGTTCTTTGCTTATTGGCTTTTCTTTTTTAAACACCTTTTAAATAATTCACCCACTGTGTTACTTATCTTAAAGTATGCTGCTAGTGCATGGAAGACACAGCACTGACTTGAATGAATATCCAATCAGCTTCTCTTTGCCTCCAGTAAAACAGCAATCTGAACTGAACTCAGGAGTTCGCACTCGTCTGTTCCACTCTCTGTTTTGTTTGAACATCTTATACTGTGTTCCTCTGTTAATTCTGTAAAATAAGGGTAATTCTATAAAGCCTTGCACGCATAAGATGTTTGCTTTGTATTTTGAGACATTGTAGGACAGGGAATGAAGCAAAGATTCCAAATTTACTATAGACATATTTCTTCATGACAGAGTCCACAGCTTCAGTTCTGTAGAAAAGACTATAAGCTATCAACTTCTATTCGCACAGTGATTTATATCTCTGTTTATCTTTGTTTCTGAGGAGTCATTTTCTGAAATTGATACTAAGATTGGAATCTCAAACAATATTTTTCTCCTAGTGGTATCCTTTTTTCTTCCATAAACTTTTTAGAGATTAAAAAAGTGTATACTGTATCTTGAGATAGCCCATAAAAATAATCTTTTCTCATTTTTAAACAATATGAAGTACTGTACATAGG
This sequence comes from Dryoscopus gambensis, assembly GCA_013389985.1. Classification (NCBI taxonomy): domain Eukaryota; kingdom Metazoa; phylum Chordata; class Aves; order Passeriformes; family Malaconotidae; genus Dryoscopus; species Dryoscopus gambensis. The sequence continues at coordinate 22,794 of WEIT01020496.1, read as the reverse complement.
TTATGTAAGCAAAATTTAAAAGGTTTATTGGACTTGCAAGATCAATATATGCTATTTCTCTGTATTTCCTCTGTAACAGAGGGATTCCATCAAGAGCATCATAGTATTCAGATTAACAATCAATTGCACAGGAGTAACTAGCTTCGATGTCTTTCTTCGTCTGAAATCTATGACTGAATAATTTCACCAAAAAAAGGAGACAGGAATTAACTTAGAATAGTATAAATAGTAAAAAAGCTTTCTTTTTGGAACAAATACAAGCACAGAATAGAATGTGTGCCATAAAGTAGGATTAATGAGTGCAAATGTTACCACCAACACGCAGAAGAGGTAGGGCAGGGAGAGTTCATTACCATGAAATTTCAAATAAAAATTTGAGCTATTTAAACATATCAGGTGAAGTTATCAAAGACAATTGTCATTTTTACCTTTAGATTTTCTAGTGTTAAATTTTATCTGACTTATAATAGGGATATATAAAATAACTTGCTTGTTTTGGAGATAAATTAATATAAAAAAGAAAACCAACTTGTTTTGAATTTATATTTGGTCATTTGCAAAAGTTGGTTCCCGAGGTAGAAGATGACAATAACAGAGAAATAAAAGAAATAAAATGAGAATTATTTTCTCAAGTTCACCTACATTTTGTGCTTTGAAAACCTGCAGTTTTTCTATAAGCATTCTTCCATTTATTCATTCCATAGTAAGAGGATAGCTGTAAACACTCTAGAAAAGGTGACCCACTTCTGCAAAACCATAAATGGTGTAGATATTATGTAACTTGTATGCCCCTGTTACATACTTTTACATGTGATGTCATGCCAAGGGGATAATAACTTAGCAGGAAAAGATTAGATTTATTCCAATTTTCTTTTCCAAAGTCACTTATGTTTCACAGGCTATGGTTTAATTAATTATTTAGCAATGGAAAGATATATTTATTTTGGAGAACATGCCTTTACCTAGGGATAGGTTGTGTGGTTTTTTGTATTTTGGAATGAAAGAAGGTTAACATTGTGGTGCATTTATTTCATTTCTGAAAACAAAGAACGTGGTTTTGATGTACAAGTAGAAGATACTGAGGGGCTGCAGTTTTCATGTCTCTACCAAATTCTTCTCCTCCAAAAGAAGTTTTTAGTGTAAAGTTAATTGCTTCTGCTCTACTGAGTAGTTAATTTTTAAAAGGAATTCAGAAAACATGTTTATAATTTCTTTTGGACAGGAAACAAATATTTGAATACTGTGAATACCTTGATGTGCTGTTTAATTAGAAAAATAAATCTGATACTTATTTTCCAAAGAATCATTATCCGTTTCTATATCTAGAATGAAAATGGTACCATGACAAAAGTGTCTTCTAGGCTTTTGAGTTTTGGAATGGAACATTTTCTTACCTTCATTTTGTTTTTGGGAAAACTGCTGTATCCCTAGTTGTTGGTAAACAATACATGGGATAATTTGGGGAAATTACCTGCTAAATGTTAATTGTTCATACGCGTGCATTTGTACAAAACCTTGTGATAAAGACATGTAGAGAAGTTGAAGGACCTGCAGGGAGAATCCCTAAAAAAAGGATCTCCTATACACATATGTAATTTACTTACTCCACCTGAAAATATAAAATGTGGAAATTGTGTCTCTGATAAAATTGCAAAGCTCTTTGCATGTAATGAAGAATCAAAAGAAGACAGTTTCTAAAGAATAAAATTGCAATGAAGGTTAGCTTTAGAGAGAGAAAAAGTATTATGCCAGAAAAATAAGAATGTTATTTCTTAGTTAAATGAAACTCACTTTACTGAGTACAGAGTAAAGTTTTATTGTATTTATTAATTTCTTCCTTTTAGATATTTGGGTTGGTTTTTTATTTTTTTATGGCCAGTGTGTGAAGTTAAGAACATAAGAATTCTTCCAACATTTATAATAGAAATTTCATAGATTTAAATGTAAAAGAAGAATAGAAATAAGGAATAATTGATAATGATGATATATTTTATTTTGTTTGTTTAACAAAATCGAAAACTAAGAGATACATTGTTTTTTACAAAGTGTGTTTCTTTAATCACAGCATCTCATACAGTTGCATGTTTCAATACCACTGTGCATCCTGAGTAAATATCAAGAAGCATTCCTCTGCCACATGGAACTTTGCCATGTATTCCTTATTTCAGTGAAAGTTTTTTATTCATGTTCCAGAAGATTAAGACATGCCATTGCAACAGCCTTTGTTTCAAAATATAGCAAAGCTTTTCACTAGACCCAGTAGTTCAGTTAGTTTCTGAAGACACTTCAGTAAACCAAACAGCTAGAGCACTGTTAAAATAACAAAACTATTGAGATGTACTAGTTTCCATAAGAAGCTTTGTGTTTTCCTTTTCTCAGTTACCTGTTTCTTACTTTTGTTGATGTTACAGTAAATCGAAAATGAATGTTCTCTGGGGAGAAGATAGTGACTTTATTTTAGGTTTCAAGCACATTTTATAGAATCCTGAGAACAAAAAGATATTATTCAAATATATGTGCGTAAGAACAGAAAAGATCAACCCTCGAACTGTCAAAGCTAATACAAAGCAAAGCTGAACTAACGCCATGAGTTTTCCAACAACTTACACATATATTAACACATCCCCTTGCCTTCTGTGATTTAGTTAAAAAGTTTTTATATGGATGAAGCTCAGTTCAGTGGTAAGAACTATTTCAGAAACTCCAAATCCTCCCTGTATTGCAGTTTTTAAGTTCTAGCTTTACCAATCTATCAGGGAATTAGACTGCCAAGCATAGGACCCAAAGTCAAATCTAGTTCATAATATCACAAAGTACTTCTATAGTAGCTGTATAGCAACATGAAGCATAGGTTGAGTCTTCAGTATTTTAGTGATAAGAAAATTGAAATAAGTTTTTTCTAATGTCTTTCAATTTTTTGCCATGACAACCAAAAACTGGTGTATTGCTAATGCTATTTAAGTATCATAGACAGAAATCTGAATGACTCTGAGAGAATACTCTACAGGTTTATGTGCATGCAAGTCTAAATTTGAAATGTTTTGTATAGTACAAAACAATATCTTCATGTGATCGAAGTATAGCGGGGTTGATAACATGCAGATGAAATAGAATGTTCTATGTGGTCCTGCTGAAATTCATGTCAAAAACATTTGACAAAATTTAAATCAGTAAAATATTTGTATTTGTTGGGGGGGGTTTTGGTAACAAAATTGCCCTGTCATTATAGGCAAAATCCAATACATTTCAATAAACTAGTATTTTAAACACTGTTTTATTTTAAAAATCTCTATAAAATAATTTGAAATATTTTTTTATATGATGGTGTTGAAAAAAATTACCTCACTAACAGAAATATAAGCATTTCAAAAAAATTTAAAGTGTCAAGAAAGAAAGGCTTGGAATGTCACCCAAAGGTACATTAAAGCTATGTTCTCTTTTATAGGACAGCTAATATAGGATAAGTATTAAAATGTCAAAAGTTTCAGATGTGCCATTTTCATCTCTGATGTGCATAGATTGCCATTCAATGATGGCCTGATGCATAATTCAAATTTGTTTCTAATTTAAAGTATTATAAAATAAATCAGTAAATAAGGATACGATCATTAACCTGCTTTTCTGAACATCTTGATGTTTTTGTCTTTCACTTCTGCTTAATTCTACCCAAGGACCTAGCATTGATTTGACAACAAAATTCACTAGGAAACCTGCTGATCTTATTTGACTTACAGCTGTTGGAAAGAATTGTGGCCTATTTTATGTTTGTATTTAGAATAATATCGCTGTTTTAAATTTAGAAAAACTATAATGACTCAAGAATTTCATGAGTGAAAATGCTGGATTTCTGGGGAATTATCACTAGATGCTTAGCTTGTTATATTAGGCTAAACTGCCCTTATCTGGAATGAGGGGAAACTTTTGTGTTAGGAAGTCTGTCAGGGATATAACCTAGAACTGCAGAGGGGAAGGATTTAGGATAACAGGATTGTTGAAAGTGGATGCACATGAAGGTGGACAAAGGTTTAGAGAAAGAGAGAACCATGAAGAAAAGAGATCTATAATATAGAACAAGAAAAGACAAGAAACAAGTTTGGAATGAAGAGGAAGCTGGCAGAAAAAGAAGAAAAGTCATTTGAAATATGAACTTTAACAGGACTAGAAAAAAGCTGACAGGATGAACATAGACAGAATACCCAGTGGATACTGTCAATAGATTATTAGATGGGATCCCCAGAGGAGAAAACAGCTGAAGGAGAAATGGGTAAGAATACGTAGCTAAGATCTGAGAATGGTTAAAAACTGAAGACTATAAAGTTTACCACAGGAATAGATTAGAGAAACGCATTTCTGTGAGATGCTGAAGGCAAGTGAAAGTCAAAAGTGGGACAAGTATTTCTTTGTCCAAGGAAAAGCACACCTAAACTTAAACTGAAACATTTATGATTAGACTGTTACTTTTCCTCTTGTAAATATCTTTGTATTCAATTGTTCTGTCTTCATCTAAACCCCTTCTATGCACTCTTTTACTGATGCTGATAATGCTTACTGTCTTCAGTTCAGCTCTTTTGTTCTGTGTGGCAGATCTCAAGTTTTCAACCCTGTCACCTACCTGGAACTAAAAAGACCTGGATCCAGAGCTCAGTTTTGTCTCAGTGGAAGCTAAAACTAGTCTCAAATCTATTTTCATACATTGCATAAATTAATTATTTAGTCTAGGATAAAAATAAGTCAACAGAATGATTTAGACTGATTACTTCATCCACATGACCTGCTCTGTAAATTGCAAAATAAGATACCCAAGGTAGAACCAAGACTGAATCAAGATTTCAAATATTCTCAAGTAGATAAGAAAACTATATTTTTTAAAAAATAATTCTTATGCACTATATTTTAGGCGAGTCAGAGAACCACTGCTTTACTTGCTATACATTTAAATAAAACAGTTAATCATCTTCCAAAAAAATAAGACGTGTTTGGAAGAAATTTGTGTCTGCAGGAGTGCTAAGGTAATAATAGACAAGTTATTCTGTATGGCTTAAAAACATTCATTCTGAAATGCACTTTTTTCATAATTCCCATTCATAGAGTATTTTTTGTGGATCATATTTTGAAGTACATATTTTTCCAAATAGTTTAGATAGCATGCATTTAGGTTCTTATAACAAATCCCAGTTCAAGGACCAGATTCTTAAGACTTTGAAGTAACATCACCAGATATAATACCTATGTGAACCTGAACTACTGCCAAATTCTCCAGTTTTCTTGTTTTCAGGATGCTTGATTTGAAGAACTTTGTCCTAATTTGTTTTTAAAAAATCTGCACTCAACTATAACTCAGTAAAACAATCCTTAGATTTGCATAAATATATCCTAACACCCCCTCCCCTCTGTGTTGCTGCGGGGATCTAGCATCATTTCCAGAGTCAGCTGGCCCATAGAAGAAATCAGGGAAGGCTCATTTTTGTAGATATTTCAGGATGTTTATTTCCCCAACCGCATCGTGGGCAGGCCAGCACGAGAGTCCCTGAAGTCCTGGGCCAACCCAGAGCTCCGTGTGCAGGGGAACACAAAATCACCAATCAGAACACAGATCTGGGGCACATGTGACCAGGGGCAGAGAGACCCCGTGCCAAGCTATGCAGGCCCCCTCAGGGCCCCCTCCCCCCTAGGGAAACAGTGGAGAAACCTTAACATTTCACCCTTTTTGGTTTAATTAAAATAACAAGAGAAGCTACGCTCCCCAAGTCTCAATGTCCAAAGAGCTTATTTCTGAAGCAGCTCTGAGTTGGTAGGAGAGTGATGGAGGTTCTCTGAGCACACCAGGGGAAACTGAGGCAGGAGAGGGTTTCTTCCATTTGTACCTGTTAGAACTCTGAACAAAGATCCTTTTCCTTCCCTTCCCCCCCCCCCCCCCTTATTCCCCTCGAAGTACTGGGGAATTATGAGGGAATGAGCTAAAAGGGTATGGAAAAATATGGCTTTGAGAAGTCAGCCCTGGAGGGAGAAACGGGGTAGGAATAAACTGGGGATAATAGGGCACAGGATAAAAGGGAAAGGTAAAATGGGGAAAAGGAGACCATAGGAGTTTTTTTGAAATGTGGATTTTGTTTGGAAAAATCTTGGTTAGGGGCATACAGACTGCCTTTTAAGGGAGAATTATTTGGGCCTGTTACATTACTTGCTTGTGCACCTTTCCTCCCCACAACTATGTCAAAAACTGTGGATTTTCCATCTCCTAAGCTAGGGATTTATTTTGGGCGGGTTAAACTTTGCAATGGCGGTACGATGAACAAATATATCTTCTTTGGTATCTCATCTAGTTATAAAACCATAACTATTTTTAAAATTGTACCATTTTACAGTCCCTAAAACCTTTGTTGCAAGGACTGAGCCTCTCATGGGCTTGTGCCTGTGATGTTGGTCTTGAGTTGCCATTGTTTCACTGCTGGTCCGTTCCGGGTTTTTGCTCTTCCTTGCTGCTCCGGGGCAACCCACGTTACTGTAGTAACTTTCGCTCGGAGCTGCCCGTGTCAGGGCTGCTAGGGACTGTGTGCTCTTGTTGCAGGGTCTGGTCTTCCTGGGGCCGCAGGGGCCAGGCCGGGGACCACGCTTGGGGCCACTCCGCTCCACACGTCGCTCTGCGGCAGCCCTGTGCTGGTTGAGTCACACCGGTTCTGGCCGTGCCAGGTCCGCGGTTGCCCGCCTCGGCCCAGCGGCCGCCCTGCCCACCCTGCGCTGCTGCGCTTGGTTCCGTGCCACAGTGCTGAGCCTGTGTGCCGGGCTCTCTGCCCCTCCCCGCGCCGCTCGGCTGCCCCCACCGCCACTGCGCCCACTCCGCTGGTCCCGGTCTTGGTCCCGCTGCTGCCCTGCCCTGGCCGCACTTTGGCTCACAGCATGGTGCCACTCCTGTCGCCATGGAAACCTCAGCTTTTCTCAGCTGGAGCCGCCGCCATGCCTCCACTGTCCGCCGGAGTCACTGGGGCCGCAGCCCGCGGGGGCTGTTTTGCTGTGGCACGCAGTCCACTCAGGGCTCGAGGCCATGGTCGGGCAGTAGGGGACGGGTGGTGCTCGTGTCAGAGTGCGCACTGCTGGGGGTGCTGGGCGCGCTGAGTGTTTTCGCATGCTCCTCTACCAACCATGTGGCTTCGCTGTGGATGCCACTGTCGGCCGCTGGGGTAAGAACCGACCTCAGCACATCCGTAATCAGATAATATTCACAGAAATACTCTTCCATCGGCATATTTTTCGATTGAAAAATTAACTGAGTCCAAACATTTTTCCAAAAGTATCTGGTAAGGATTAAGTCCCAAGAAACATAGAAAAAATTCTGAAACAGATAATTAAGAAAGTGCCTCAGTTCTTTTTGAGCCTGAATAAAGCTGAAATTTGCAAATCACTGTTCAAGGATTTTTCCAAGTTTGAGATAAATTTCCCGTTGTGGTTCTGAAAGCCACAATTCTTCCCAGGGAATCTTCATAACAAGGGAGGACAGCAAAAAAGAAGTCTACTCACGGGGTTTCTGGGGATTTTTCAGAATCTTTGCTGTTCCTCTATGCAGGGTCGCTGTCTCCAGGGATCAAGGGGATTGTTAGACTGCCGCCATTCTCTACCAATTGTTGCTGTGGGGATCCAGCAACATTTCCAGAGTCAGCTGGCCCGTAGAAGAAATCAGGGAAGGCTCATTTTTGTAGATATTTCAGGATGTTTATTTCCCCAACCGCATCGTGGGCAGTCCAGCATGAGAGTCCCCGAAGTCCTGGGCCAACCCAGAGCTCCGCGTGCAGGGGGACACAAAATCTCCAGTCAGAACACAGATCTGGGGCACATGTGACCAGGGGCAGAGAGACCCCATGCCAAGCTATGCAGGCCCCCTCAGGGCCCCCTCCCCCCGGGGAAACTGGGGAGAAACCTCAACACCCCCTGCAAAGAGTTACTTGACTATGAAAACAGAACACTTTAATGCTAAAATTTTGCTGCTTTAACATAATTAAATTATGCCTGTGTAAAAGGGTTATATCGTCTTTCATACTGAGGAAAGTAAGAATGGCAATTTGGTCACTGAATATGTCTCCTGCAGTTGTGAGCACATAGACATTAAACATTGAACTAGTCATCCCCAGAATCCTGCGAGTATATTGTAGTTCACAGAACAGACAAACAAAACAGCACAAAAGCTTTCTGGAGATCAAAAGCTCAAGCAGTGCTTTAAACCCCCCCTAAAAGAGTGAAATATGCCCAGATGATCCTTGGAAGAAAGAATTCTTCGCACTACAGATAAAGGCAGGAGAATCCTAACAATTCTGCTAGGTTCAAGTGGAAGAAAATTCTTTCTTCCCCAGTCTCTTATGATCATTTTAACAGCGTGCTGAGAATAACATATTGTCTCTTGGGATGGTTAATCTTTGATCTCACAGTCTTAATTCATGGGAAATAAGAGCTTTCTTTTCTATCGGTAGGATGCAGCTTCAATAACTTTTAGGGATAAGATGCACTAATTCATAGAAAATAAATATGATCAGCAAGTACTGCAAACTGAGAAGTGGAAAATGTTTTAAAGTTGATATTTATGAAGTACAGACTTAATGTCTAAAAACTAGGTCATGAAAAAAACCCAAACAAACTGATTTTAGATCAAACAGTGTTTGTATAGTAAGATCTCATGCTGCATTTTGAATAATGTTCCATCCCTGGAAGCGTTCAAGGCCTGGTTGGATGGGGCCCTGAGCAATCCAGTTTAGTAGAAGGTTCCCTGTCCATAGCTGGGCAGTTGCAACTAAGTGATGTCTTGGAAGATCCCTTCCAACCCAAACCATTCTGGGATTCTGTGATTAATACACACACACAAAAAAGGGTTAATACTCAAGTGGTGACCTTTAAATTTGCAGTCATATATTTAATATTTTCATGATATTATATTTATACCCCTGGATGGGTTTGACTTTATTAAGCAAAAGAGTATTGAATATATCAAGACAGATGGATGCTGGCACATATATATATGTGTAAGAATTTTCAGAACCCTAATAGAATGGAGGTTTTATCACAGTCTTCAAAAGAATCCAGTCTCTGTAGTCCATTTCTGGGAGAATAAATGTTAAGGTATTTTCTACCCAGGCAAAGTATCTTTTGATTTTTTTTCTGATAACTGAACTAGTTAAAATGTTTTAACTACTTGAAAAGATGGATTTTCCTCAATTAGGTAATTTCCTTGATCTAATGCAAATCTATATATTCTCTGATATGCCAATATATGGCTGGAAAGCAGCCTTCCAGAAAAGGGCCTAGGGGTCCTGGCAGACACTGCCTGAACATGAACCAACAATGTGCCTTGTGGCAAAGAAGACAAATGGTATCCTGGGATGCATTAGGAATATTGCTAGCAGACTGAGGGGGGTGATTATTCTACCTAGCACTAGTGATGCAACACCTGACAGATTGTGTCCAGCTTTGGGATCCCTAGTACAAGAGAGACATGAACACACAGGAAACATTCCAGAAAAGGACCATGAAAATGATTAAGGGTCTGGAGCAGATCTCCTATGACAAAAGGCTGAGGCTGCTCAGCCTAGGGATGAGAAGGCTCAAGGGGCATCTCATCAAAGAATACCTAAAATAAAGGTACAAAGAAGGTTTGGCCAGGCCCTTGCCAGTGGTGCCCAGGGACAGGACTAGAGATAATGGGCTCACAATGAATCACACGAGGCTCTATCTAAAAAACAGGCAGCCCTTTTTCAGTGTGAGGGTGACTAAGCACAGACAGAGCCTGTTCAGAGAGGTTGTGGGGTCTCCATCCGTAGAATTACTCAAAAACTATCTGTACAAGTTTTTGGATAACTGGCTGTAGATGACCCTGTTTGAGCAGGAGGGTTGAATCAAGCAACATCCAGCAGATACTTTCATCCATTCTGTGGTTCTGAATGCAGAATTTTGAAGAAATTTGTAATTTTTCTGTTTGTTAGTTTTATTAGTGAATATAGTAGGATCTGGTTTTGAAAACTGATTTTTTTTAAGAGATTGGAAGTAAATTAATTACTTCAATATTAAGAGTGTGAATTAAGATCACCAACATTGAGCTGACTGATTACATTATAGAAAATATGTATAGTTCATTATCTGATTTAGGCATCTATAGTGGGTTAGCGTTGGGTAAGGGCCAGACTTGCACCCTGTTCCCATCTTTTTTTCCCTCCTCAGTGGGAGAAAACAGGATGTGAAAACTCATGGGTCTAAGTAAAGACAGTGAGACCCCTTGCCATTTACTGCTGTGGTCAAAAGAGACTAAACTTGGGGAAGGTAATCTAATTTACTGGCAATTAAAATAGATTCAGGTAGTGAAAAACAAAGGCATTAAAACAACACCTTCCTTATCAGCTCTTCAGAATTCAACTTCATTCCTTGGCTCTTGACTCCTCTATCCGCAACAGACCAGCACGGTTAGGGGCATGGTTCGTACACAGTTGTTTCTCCTTCTCTGTTGGTGCTTTTATCTCACACCTTTCACCTGCTCCAGTGCTGGCACTCTACAGTAGCTGCAGTGCCTTCAGGGAAAAAAACCCTACTCTAGTGTGGGCTCTCCATGGGTTGCAGTTCTTTTAGAAAATGCAAACCTGCTCTTGCATGGGGTTCTCCATGCCCTGTGATGTGGATATCTGCTCTGACATGGAGAGCTTGTCCTCCTCCTGCTCTGTCCTTGGTGTTCCTTCAGATGTTCCTCGCTCTTTTCTGTCCTCCCTCTGTTATTCTTGTGTTTTGTCAGTTTTACCATTAAAAAATTTAACTTTAGATTTTAACATTAAGGCCCATACTAAACATTTTATCAACAGTACTTTCAAGAATTGGTCTTATTTGATGATGTTAAAAAAACTTTTTCTTTCTTTATATTTCACTTTGTCCAAAGCAAAGGCAGCAAAATAAAATTATATAATCTGTTGGAAAAGATTCCCATTATAAACTTTATTATTAGACTAAGAAAATGAAAGGAACATTTAATTTCATCTGGACTTCCATTCTAAACTAATGTATTAAAATGTGAAGTTATTTTGTAGAAAAGAAGAGATGGAGTAATCACTAAGGAAAAGAATCTCCTCTAATAACAGGGCTTCTTTTCAGCAACTTCAAGTTCAAAAGTTAAGAATATTCTGGTACTCACAGACTGGGTAATATTTCTGGGATAGTTAGTCAGAAAGGCTTTCATTTTTTTAATGCCTGCCAGGACAGAACATTACAAAAGAATATTACAAACAATTCTAAGATTTTATTTCCTATATACTGCTAAGTTAAACAAGAACCTGAGTTTTAGAGCCAAGTCTTTATTCATCAGAGATCACCAGTAACTCTACTGGCACAACCATTCAGAAGCACAACAATTTTGAAGAAGAAGCATAATGTGTCATAAAGTCTGTTTCACATTAGGCTGAGTTAAAATCTTTTGGGCTCGGGGCTAATCAATACTGACTTTATCCAAAAAGGCCAAGTAAACACTCGACTACTTTCTTGGGCTCTCAGGGCTTTTTTATTTACTCTCTTTGGTACAAGAGCAAACACTGCAATTTGCTTATAATAAATGATTAATTGATCATTTTACTTTATGGCTTAAATTATTATGTTCATCTTTGGGTTTGTTCTCAGTTGCTGTTCAGTTAAATAACTATATAGTCCTTACAGGAGTGTCCTTAGTATTATCAAAATCGTGAAGACATCAGATCAAAGAGGCTTAGATAGAGCCACCAACTTAACAGCAACTTAATCAAGTAAAGGCAGATGCTTAGAAACGTGACTCTCATATTTTGTGTAAAAAGCTAAACAGCAAGAAATTAGATTTCCTTTCTTCACTAGCTTGTTTCCAGGCTAGCAATTTCTACAACTAAGAATAAGGAGGATTTCTAGGCAGCCCCAGAGAGCCAAATTAAACAATACCTGTTACAGCAAGTTCAAATTTTCTCTTGTATGTTTTTTTTCCTTTTCACTGAGTACTATTCAGTTAAAAAGAGACTGCAAGTCTAGGAAGATCTGGCAATTAGTGATCCAAAACAAAGGAGATATTCCTTCTTGGCAAATAAAGAGGGAATTTGAGATATTAAATCAAACAAATGCAGGGAAATATGTGTTCAGAATCTTAATTTCTATTGTCTGCAGTCCTTACATATTGCCAGGGACAGTAAGAGCTTTTCAAATAAAAGTAGTAAATAATGAAAACATTGGTGTCCTATCAAGAGGAGATGGATAACAGAGAATTAGTCTAAAGACATTCCCTATATGAAAAAAATATCCTAAGGAGCTTGACAGAAAAGAAGGCTCAAAACCTGTATTTATTTGAAAAATATTCATGTCAGGAAGCTTTTGACAAGTAGTATCAAAAGAGCTAAGGAAAGAAAAGGTTCCAAAACAAAGAGAATTGTTGATTTAGTGTGGTACATGCTTAATATACAGCATCTGGTCTTGCCAATCAGCACAGTCATTTCATAAAAGAAAGCATCAAAAAGGTATCCTTTTTCTTGCTGTCAGGAGTCTTTCTTCAGATCTTAATTAACAATAATGTTTTCAAGTTTTCAGTTTATTAACAAAAGGTCTAAAAAGATCAAGGGGATGCGTCTGGGTTTCAATGCTGTTAGAACAGTAATCTTGTAATTCCCCTGAGAGATGTGTTTGAATATTCTAATGGACTCCATCTGATCACAGGCACATGAACAGTTCAAAGATAACACTTTCATCATACAGTGCTGGTGGGCCTATTCTATCTCACCTTGTCATGTATAATATCCAGAGTATAAATCTGCAACATGAGTGTATTGAAGTACATGCACTTAACTAAAACTAAAACCTCTTGCTCTCTATTTATGTGCTGATTTTGGCTGGGGTTGTAAATTTTCTTCACAGTAGCCAGTATGGGCTACATCTTGGATTTGTGCTGGAAACAGTGTTGATAACACAGAGTTGTTTTAGTTATTGCTGAGCAGCCCTTAAAGAGAGCCAAGGCCTTTTCTGCTCCTCACCCCAACCCATAAGCGGCAAGGTTGGGGGTGCACAGAGGAAAGCTGATCTCCAAGTGAAAAAAGGGATATCCCAGACCATATGGTACCATGCTCAGAATATAAAACTAGGTGAAGAGGAAGGAGGAAGGAACAGGAACGTTGTTCACTGTAGTAGTGTTCATCTTTCCCAGTAACTGCTAAGATGTGATGGAGCCTTTCTTTCCTGAGGATGGTTAAACACCTGCCTGCACATGGGAGGCAGTGAATAAATTCAGTGTTTTGCTTTGCTTGTGTATGCAGCTTATCTCAGCCCATGACTTCTCATTTTTACTGTTCCAATTCTCTACCCCACCTCACTGTGGAAGGAAAGAACCTGCCACCTGTGTTTAAAAACAGGACAGTTTATTTGTCACACGTTCCCAGTATAACTATGATTTTCATTGCTTTTTACAAAGCTACTGAATGTGTCTAATGTAGTCTCATAAAGCAGTGAATATACTTATATTTCTGTCCTCAAACATCAGCAGAGCTTTGTGCCAATATGCAAATATCTGAATTGTTCCAGCTCAAAAAAAAAAAATTGTTCTGTGACGTTTTCATATGGAAATACTGAAAGGTTTTCTTTTTCTTCTCTTTAAAATATGTGAAGTATGAATGGAAGAAACGAAGTAGCACATTTTTTCCAAACAAAGTCTGTTTAATAATAATTTAAAAATTATGTGATTACTCTAAATGAATATGAATGACTTCTTGCTAACTACTTTTTTGTTAGTGTCAAGTTTAATTACATGATTTACAGTACATAAATAACAAAGTATGAGAACAAAGGAAGAGCAGGAATGATGTTGCACCAGCATATGGCATGCAAATATAAAATTACAATCTAAAAATCTATGAAATAAATATTTAAAAGAGGAAAATTTAAAAAGCAACAACCCTCAAAAATTATTTGGAGTATTACTCCTACTTTAACAGACAATTTCTTCTTTTTGAAAAGTCCTTGATAAGCATGTGAAATGCAATGATAAAAAACCTGAGTTCTTCTGTTTAACTGGAGAAACTCTGAGTTTGTCCTAAGGGCAGCTCATAAATCTCATTTCTGCTTTGGAAAAACTCTTCTTCTAGGTAAGAACAGTATTTTTTATTCATTTAAGGGGAATCGTCATGGACCTGCACAGCAATTTGCAAAAGTTATTGTGTTACAGGATGCATTCTTACTGGGCAAAGATGTAAACCAAAGCATTACCATTTCAATTTTTTTCCCATGCCAGGAATGAAGACATTCAGTTAAAATTGTACCCTGGAAGTCTGAATGACCCTATGATAACTGAGGTGCTTGACTATTCAGACTTTAGCACAACATGAACAGTGAGGGAATGAAAACTTTTTTATATAATTATAGGAATGCTTTTCTTCTGTAAATAAGATTTTTGGCTACCACATCATTTTACATAGAATTGCAAAAAGTACTGACTTTCATTCATTAGCAACTAGGAATGTTTTATCTACTGACCTAATTATATCCCCAGTTACCATTGTCATCTTCCCTTTTGCAAAATAATCCCTCCTGAGTTGTTTATTTATACATGGTTTTAGTGAAAAAAAAATCTTAAGTGTTCAGCTCTCCCAACCTCCCCTTTGCCCCTTCCCCAATACCTATCTTATTAGTAAGTGAGCTTTGTATGTGGGAGCTACTCGTGGGTGCAAGATGATAATTTCATAGTAACAATAATGTACAATATTGTGCTATGGACATTGCCTTTCTAAAGACCATGTAGCTGCCATTTTTTTGTGGTCCAAACATTGAGAGCTATAACCAATGAGCTCTTTATTCTGCTGACATTTAGTCACTTTAAGTGAGCAAATGGTTACTGCCAGATTAAGGCAATAAAGCTTTGGGCTCTGACATAGCAGTGAGCATGACTTCATACAGAATGTTTATGGTTGCTCTTTCCCCACTTGTATTCCCATTCATTTAGTAGCTTCTTCTTGCATAGTACAAAATTGCCTCAGGAATTCATCTAACAACTTCTGAACTGTAGCAGTTTGAATTCATCTTATCTGATGTCACAAAGTTGTTGCCAGCTTGAATACATTTACTTATAAACTGCAATGGAATGGTGTCACCGCTATTTAAAGTTGGTATATTCCTGTAGTGGGAATAAAAAATGCCAATGGTTAAGACAGTTGAATACTAAAATGATGAAATGTAGAAGGTCCCGAATTCAGACACGATCTTCATAGAAGTATGGTGAATGATTCGTTTATTTACAATTCTCGCACCCTTTTATCCCCCTTACAAAGTGTCCATGCACCGAAAGAATTCACACGATTGGTTACATACTGAAAATCACGCACCCAGTGACTTATCCCATAGGCTACTCCAGGGGAATCACGCGTCTCTCATGCACCTGCAGCTGTGGCTTACAAGTTTAGCTCAACTCTAGTGCTGGGCCTCTTTGTTTACATTCTTGCTTTCCTCCAAGGCCAGCGTGTTTTTGCCACAGGTCCCTGAGACCTGAAGATGAAGGATTTTCCCAGCACTGTAAAAACTCAGTATGTCCCTGCTGCTTCAGAAAATCCTCTATAATGAAATTCATACATTTTCTGAGTGTCTGGGGTGATGAGTGGGGTGTAGCTCAGAATAGCTGTGACAGCTGACATAAGTTATTCCTCCTGCAGTCTACCTACCTCAGATGCATGATCTATCCACAACTTCGACTTGCCTTTTTTTAACTATCCCAGGCTATAGTTTTCCAACACTCAAAACCTAAATAACATCTGCAATAATGCTATCCAGCTTGTTTTAGCTACGATAATCCTCTTTTATATCTTCCCATAGTACTTGATGTCAAGTACATGGCGGGGAGGGGTCTAAATATGTGTATACTTTACAAATATAACATGCAAATTCCATATTTGGGCTTAATTTAGTTGCCACATATGAACATCTAACAGCATTTCTAATATTTGGGGGTGTCCAAAATTTCTGAAGAGGGTTGGCAGATGTGACAGGTAGGTAACGCACTCAAGGTATGTCTGAATGGCAGCTGGAGCTCAAACAGGTACACTAGGACAATTCAAATGCAGTTGTCTGCATATGGGCAGATAATTTATATTTTCAACATTCATCATGAGATTCCACTGTAGTTTAAAATTCTTACATGTGAGCTACGTGCTAAGGTTCCCACTACAATCACAAAATCACAGAATCAGAGAATATGCTGAGTTGGAAGGGACCCACAAGGATCACTGGATCCAGCTCCTGGCCCTGCACAGGACCATCCCCAAGAGTCACACCATGTGCCCAAGAGCAATGTCCAAATGCTACTTGAACTCTGTCAGGCTTGGGTCTGTGACCACTTCCCTGGGGAGCCTGTTCCGGTGTGGATCTGGTACTGATTTCATTAATCCTTCTCACAGTAAATGGGAGCATGTAATATAAAAAGCATGAAGTGATACAAACAGGATGCAAATAGTTTATTCTCAAATAGGTAGGCAGACTCTGCAGCTGAATCAAATTAAATCAGAATACTATTGTAGACTAATACTCAAATATTATTGTGAATTCATCAAAAGTTAAAGTTTTTTCTTGTGCACTGAAACATTCATGATTCTAGTATTTCATCCCCAAAGGGTGTAAAGGTAAGTGGAACAAAATTGAGGTATATCTTCCTTATGGTTACCACAAGTATTAGCAGTACGGAAGTGGGAATTGCTGTATTACTGTCTACTAACTGTTAATATTTATAACTCTGGACATGATCACACAAGGAGATGACAATAAAGGCAGAAAATGAAGCACAAGATTAAACAAGATGGTACTCTTGTTTCCAGGTAGTCTCCTGGAAAATCATAGAATTATTCCTTTTTTCCTCCTTAATTCATACAGGCTGGCTTTTACTGGATTTAGTACCTGTAACGTGGTCACAAAAAAGACTATGTATATACTACATTGTAACTACCACAAGTTACAGAGTACACTTGTCATTGTTAGACACTGAACGCAATGCCAGTGCCCCATGAAAATATATTTTTACTGCT
>WEIT01020493.1:6132-41504 GCA_013389985.1 Dryoscopus gambensis | reverse complement strand
GTGATTCTATTTCAGTGCTGTAAATACAAATGTGGGTTTTCAGTAGCTGGTAACTGTAACCGTCTTACTAGGGGGTGTTTTTTGCCAGCCTTATCAGGATTCTGCCCAAAAGTGGAACTGTTGAATTATTCTGAGGATTTGTAGGCCTAAGAATTGCATTAATTGGTTCCGTGGTGTGTTCCCTGCTCCTTTTCTCCAGCAGAATTCCAGTAGAATTCTATATATAGCGTCATGTAGGGTAGGAATATAACTGAACATTCGAACTTAACGTTGACCTTCAATTATAGATTTGTAGTTCAATTTTATTTTTAGTGTCTTTTTCCTAATTTTAAATTCTGACCTATTTCCTCAATAGGTGCATCTTCCTTCATACACTGTATTCTCAAACTTCCCAGTGTTCAGAAGAAAACAGATTTATCTTACTCAATCTATGGACTTCTCTCCCAGAAGTGGATATTTCTCTGTAGCAAATAACAAAGGCAAAGCTTTGTTATTTAGGTAGGTACTATGTTAGGTCCATTAATCCCAGATAACATGTTCATGTTCTGTAAGATGGGGCAGATGACTATAAGTGATAAGGTTTAACTTCCTGATCTGAATTTCACCTGATGAGTTATTGGAGTGTGGAGTTGGCTTTCCCTGCTGGAGAACAACCCTTGTTTATTGTCTGATTATGAAGTACACCTGTTTCCATACTTCTTCATTTTCCTCCTCTGCTGGTGTAGTCAGCGGTAAGGAGCAGTGCTAAGCAGGAATATTTATTTTTTTTTCAACTCACTAATTGATGATGCTTGAAAAACTGCTTATTTTTAAGATGAGATTTTAACGATTTACCAAGACTCTCAGGGAAAATTTATAGAAATATTCTTAAATGTGAATAAATCTTGTGAACTGCACATTATAAGTCACTTAAGTAATTCTAGCAGATGGATGTTTGCTATCTTTGTTTCAAAGCTTCATGTTTCAGATTAGCTAAGGATACTCTGTGACACTGCTGAAGAGCTGTTGTTTCTTTGTGTTGCCCCCTCAACAGGTTACTGAGAAGTTTTAAATCTCTCAAATTTTTTCCTTTTTAGGCTGAAACATTATTCATCCTTCTAAAAGAAGATACAGGAGGAAACGAACCAGTAACTGAGGTGAAAATAGCACTAGAACTGTTCACAACATTGGCTTGAGGAGCCTCAAAATTTTCATTTTGCTGCCTCCACTTCTTTGCAGATGGCAGGAAGAATTTCTTAGCCCTGTGTGTTCTGTCCTGCCTGGGTCGCCCAAGGGCTGGAGTAGGCCTGGCCTTGTCACTCTCAGCTTTTCTGATAATGCGGCAAGTTGACAGTTCAACTAAAAACTGCTGTCAGCAGGACTGAGCTGATCATATTTAAATCAAACTCAGCATTGCTGATGAACAGCTGCAGGCTGGCAGGTCCTTGGCTTGATCCTGTTCTGAAGTCCTGTGAGCCCACACAAGTCTGCATCATTTCGAATTACCATTACATGAATTACTGAAGTTTGAAGCATAGTTTGTGTGCAGATAGGATTTTATTGTGCACTTAAATGTCTTCTTGTGAAACTGGAAAAACCCGTAGCCTTGACAGTAATACACTAGATTGACAAAAACTGTCTTAATGAGGGGAGGCTGAACTTGTTCAGACTGGAAGCAGCTTTGACTGCTACATGTTAAGTTTGCATAGAATTTTGTGATGGCTCAGTGTTTGGAAAATACTAACAAAATTCTCTCTACTGGTCTTTCCCCAGGTGTTGTAATGTGCAGATACAAGGATGCTGACAAAATAAAAACTTTTTTTTAAAAAAAATTTTATGTGGAAGCTACAAAATACTAATAGAACATATGTATTTTTAAATTGTTTGTTTATTTTTAAAAATAAATATAGCTGGTAAGTTTCCAGGCAACTTGTTTCAACTTACTCCAATGCTTTCTGTAAGCTCACAAGGAAGATTGTATTGCTTGGCACTCAAACAGCTGTCTTCCAGCTCAAATGTCTTAATTATTATAAGCATGTGAAATATTCCCGTGCTGAAACAGAAATTTTGTGTAAACTGACCTCTGCTCCAGGCATTTAGCAGGAGCTTTTCCAGCAGCCTGGTTCACTTGAGGCTGGGTTGGAAACAGCATTTTGCTGCCTGGAGGAGCCCATTCCCCTGAGACCCTGTTGCTTCAAGGTGTCCTAAAGGACGAGGTGAAAAAAACCAACCCCATTTATGATTTCCTGCCTTTTGTGCCACAGAAACAACTGCATCTAACATGGGCTTAATTCTTAAGGAAGACCCCAGTCTTATCTTTCTGTGAAAGCAAAGAATCCTGAGTATCGCATGATTTTTAAATCAGTGGTGAAATTGTAATACCATCAGGGTCCCCCAGCAGGGACTGAGGTAGAGCTGCTGCTTATGCTTCATCTGCTGCCAAATCCTGCACCTCTTCTCTCCCTGATGTGACCTCCTCGTTCTGCTTAAATTAATGAAAAAAAGGTTGATTAGGAACCTGCTGCAGTCAAACCCCGCTTTGAGAATAAATTGTGACTCGTGTCTGACCCCTTCCCACAATGCAGCTTTTTGGACAATAACAGCACCAGTCAAGGTTCTCCAGTAACCAGCACTGAGGTCATGAAGCCTTCAGTGAAAGTGGCATCCCAGAAGATGTACTCTGAGCATGAGAAAAATATAATTTTTATAACCATGTCAAAAATGTTTAGTATAGGAGTGTATTGGTGAATTCTTGTCATACTGTTTTAAAAAACAAAATATCATATATTCAGATATAATAGGTCTTTGAAATGGTTTTGCCAGTGCTTCATTGTAAGATGAGAATTTAAATTCAGAAATCTTGGAAAAAGCAGAGTATGCTCTGGAGGTGTTGAGTACAGTGTTTAATCTAAACCTAAACTAAAGACCCTAGGATGGAAAAGTAAAATTAAATCATAAGCAGACTATTAAGATGCTTGCTGTAGGTTTCTTCTGTTATAAACAAATCTAGCTAAAATCTATCTGGGACTGAGTACTGAATTTCAGAAATCCAGGTGCTGAAAGTTAGTTTCTGACTTCACTAGAGGGCAGCTCAGCATCACTTATGGAACATTTGGCTGTTGGATGGTACTAACCAGTTTGTCCTGAGATAGCTCTGCTGATGGGAGAGGGTTTGGTTGTGGTTAGCAAGTAATTCTCTTTTCTCATCATCTCTGTATTTTATCATGAAGTAAAATGAAGTAGTGTGACTTCACCCAAAAATTATTAAATAATTTCAAATGAAAGATTTCTAAAAAGATAAATTTTGCCTGTTACCAAATCTCACGGAAGTGGCTGTGAAGGGTTTTAATGCTATTTAATCTACATGTCCTGAGACTGTTCCACTCTTTGCGAAGTATGTGCTTCCCCAGTTTACCCATTTGTAAACAAAATGTCCAAATCCAGTGATTCAAAGCTATACAACAAGTCACTGGCAGGTCTGGGGTTAGAATTTGGGAATTACTGGGTCCTGGACTTGTTTAGTTTGCCTAAACACAATGATTTCTGCTGGTTTTCCTTGCTCATCTTGCTGACATCTGGTTGTAAGAAGTCCAGATTGGATGGAGCAGGGGGGTAAATGGAAAAGGTGTCATAAAACTGAGGTTCTGTTTACTTTTGTATCATTGGAAATGGCTTCAAATAGTGGCAGAAAGAAAAGGTTAAACATTTTTTGCAAAATATGCGATGCAAGTTGCAAATTTTAAGCTCTGCTGAATTACTGCAGGAAAGCTTAAGGTTTGTACTAAGTAACTTAATTCTTGCTGCTGCATTTTTGTCTTCTGGAAAACACAGCTTACTGCCCCATCCTATATAAAACAGGGAAGACTTTTGCTCTGAGAAATAAGGGAAACCTCAAGGTACTAGTTGCATTCTGTAGTAGATTTTGAGCAATGACACTTCCATGTACTGAACAGGTCTTAAAAGTTGGATGATAAGAAGAAGCTGAAGCTGCTACTTGTGTGTCTGGGGATATTTATCCGGAAAGGGGTGAATTACTGTTAAGTATACACTTTGCAGTACTCTCTTTCCGAAAAGATCAGCTCTTTGTCAGTTTGCCATGTGTTAAGGGTACTTAAGCTTCTGACCTATTTAAAGCCTGTGTGTTTAATTCCTTTTTTCCTAGCATGGCTTTTTTCCCCAGCACTGCTAAGCTTACGTTCTTTTAATGAATTATTTCTCTACTTTTCCTCTCCTTCCATTCTCCTTGGCAAAATAAATTTTATTGATGTAGCCCATGAAATATTTATCACAGCAGCCTTTCCCCTCCAGGCTGTGATCTTGTCCGATTTTGCAAGCTAAAGAGAATTAGGCTGGTTGGTGCTTAGAAAAGGAAACTTCCAAGCACAAAAAACCTGTCTAGATGTTAGAGTAACAACTGGGTATTTAGAAGATTATTGGGTTTGCAAGTCTGTCTGTCTTGAATTTGCTGTTTGACCCTGCACCTGTCCAGGAGCTGTGTTTGTGGTGCAGGTTTAGCAAATTCTTGAAGGACTGAATGATTTTTTTTTTTTCTCTCATGTCTCATTCAATATCCAAGATTGCTGGTCTCAAAATTATTAGGGAAGTTATAGTTCTGTAAGTCTCTTCCATGTGGAACTATTTCAACTGCTACATGATTTTTCAACTGCTTGCTGATCAGATAGCAAATTAGTTTCTCTCTGTGAATGTGCTGAACCTATCCATGGGCTGTGACAGTCATGGCACACCTTGGAAAGGAGCTAGTTTCCTGCCAAGGGATGCTTCTCAAAGTATTGCAAGGGCTTTGGTGATCCTCTTAATTCCTTTTTTGTGCTCTAATTTGTTAGATCTACTGGGAGGATGCAGAATTCTTCTGGAGGGTGTCTGAAATCAGTCTGTCCAATCCCTCTGGAGGTCTCTCAGGTGCCCAAACACCTGCACTGATTCTCCCACTGAATCCTGCTGTGTTTGTGCTGCACTTCCTTTGGACAAACAGCAGCAGCACTTATTGACACACTGCCGGTTTTGGATTTCCTCTGTTGAAGCTCTGGAACAATGATTGTTTTTTTCTGGAACAAAGCATCTCTTGGGTAATTGGACATTTTTGTCCCCTGTTGTGTCACAGTGAGATGGCAATACAGTCAAACGTATTCTGGAGCACTAACAGAGGCAGCTGCTCCTGTGTATTTTCTTCCAGTTATTAAAAGCATGCAAGTTATACATCTGATTAAATTGCTTTGAGACCCCTTAACCTGAATGAAATCTTACAAGCTGATCAGGCACTTGGAAGTGGCTGCAATATGGTTTTCATAACAGAGATTGAAACTGTGCTGGAGATCTGAGTCTTCAGAGTGTTGTATTTTGCACGTTGGATTTCCTGTCATGGGAGACCGCATTTTGTGTGTGCAGTATTGAATGTCTTCTTATGCTTAAACAGCTCAGAAGAAGAGTTGAAGCAGAGGGGAGGTGGGAAAGGTGATGCAGGAGCCTTGGCTTCAGTTCCTCCCCGCTGATCTCCTCCTGCCTTGCCAGAAGGTCAGGGATCTGTGTAGGAGCTGGTGTGGGTGGACGGTCAAGATGGATGGAGATGAGAGATCTCTGGAGTCAGGTCTTGGAGTATGCGGTTTATTGCAAAGGGCGTGGGTGCAGGGGTCCTGCTTGGAGCTGGCAGCTGCAGCTCGGAGCAGGCCCAGTAAAAGCAAGAGTGAGAGAGTGTAAGAGTGCAGGAGTGTAAGAGTAAGAGCAAGAGAGTGCAAGTAAGAGCAAGAGCGTTAGAGTAAGAGCGTAAGAGGGTAAGAGCAAGAGAGCGAAGTTCTCATTACAATACAATAAATCTTCTTCTGTGCTGAGTATTCTAATTTCCACTAACCAATCTAGTACAAGATACAAATCCTATAACATTTACATGTAGCCTATAAGAATCATTGTATTACCATACTACGTTATATTTTAAACCCTAGAAACTACTCTTTGGACCCCTTCTGCCAGGCTAGTGGGGTCTGCTCTGACCCTTGTACCTGCCTGCAAGCAGAGGGTATTGTTCAATCAGAGGGGATTAGCTGCAACCGGCCATACCATTGTTTTCCTGTTGTTCAGTAACTAAGGCTTGGTATCTCAAAGCTTGCCTTCATTTCAATCTCGCTTATATATATACATATTCTCAAAATCTTTTGCCAGGCAATCATATTTATAAGGCTTTCCTGTTTCATCCTCCCCAACAGATCTGTATTTATTATGGATTTTTTTTGCATTCTATTGTATTTTCAGTCAGTTTTGACTGAGTTGGGACTGACTTAAGAAATTCAGCCCAGTGAAATGTTTTTAACAGATGTACATGGCTGGAAACTGGTGGGGGGGGAGTGGAACTTCAATTGAAGATCTTTGAAGACACATGCATTTTATGAAGGCTGAGTTATTTCTGTCTGCAAATCCTGATGTAGTGTAGTGTTTAACTAAGGGTCTGTACCCCATGTTTAACCACAAGGGCTTTTTGTTCTTTTATAATATTTGTTTTAAGTTTTGAATGCGTATTTCAAAGTTATGGAAGAGATAAGGTGTTTTTAGTATTTACAATTCAAAAATAATTGTTCAAAAACTTGCATAGTCACTCAAAACTTGGGAACCTGCCGTTCATGAGATTATTTCAGTTACTTGCGGAAAAACTATTAGCCCTGCTATACTGGGAGGAATTGTATTAAGAATTAATTAATTATGCCATGTTTTGGGGTTTTTTCCCATGTAGCTTCTCTAATGAACACATTGCAGCAGAAAGTGCTTGTTCTGACTCTCACTGTACTCTGCGGCTGCCTTTTACTTCCTTGGAGAACGTTGTCCTTCATTTATACAACTGTATTCCACATGACAGCAGTCACAGCCATGCCTGTGTGTTCTCCAGCAGACTGCGATACCACACAAACTACTTTTTTCTGCACACAGGGATTAAATTCTGGAGAAACCCAGCTCAATTTGTAGAAGCAGCAGTTTCTTCACACATTGCAAGATATGAACTGGATTGTAGAAATAAAAATTATACCCCCTGTGCATAGATTCCTTGTGTGACTTCTGCAGAATATTGAATTTGTGCTGCCAAGAGTAATTCGTAACAAAATACAAGTATCTGTTACCCTGTGGGATGGTTATTACCATGCTGCCCTGGCTGCATAATGCTTCAGTTCAACAAGGGAAGGCTAGAGGGAAGATTACTACTCTGTGAGATGAAGTGATTGCAATTTGAAAATCAATGGGAAGGTCTTTGTTAATAGGAAATTCAAGGTTACATTTAATTGAGGACACCCAAGAAGTGGTTGGGTACGTGCCACAGCAAAACGACACGGGATCCATGAATATGAGACAAATTCACGGGAGTTAATATTGTATGGAACAGCCATTATTGCTCATAAAAATATTTATATTAACACAGGCTAGTCTTTCATTTGCATAAATTTGTCCAGTGGAGCCAGGCCCCCAAGCAGTTTGTAATAACTACAGTGGAACTCATGGGCTGTCAGTTCTCAGCCCATGTTGTGCTGGAGAATTTCAGCCGTGTTCTACACCACACTGAGATGAAGCTATAGAATGAAGTGCTATGTGCCAATTAATGTTAATTGCTGTAAAAGTTTGAGTATTATGGACAGATACTTGGCAAAATTTAAACAAATCTCCAATAAAGTTTTCTATCTGAAAAAAGAAATAGGAACCTTGTTTGACAGAACCATGCTGATTCTCTATCCTCAAATTTGTCTTGGCCTGTTATAACTGAATGAAATAACTCACTCAAGCATAATCGTGGGAAAGAGTAGAGGCTGTACTTGGGATCCCTCAAGTGTGCAGGTTTCACTTACAGAAAAAGCCAAGACTGAATGCTGTTTCCAGCTGAGCGCAAAAGCCTTTTTTGTGACTCTTAGTCCTGGTTTAAGTGATGTGTGACATCAGCCCTGGTAGCAATGGCTTACTCTAAAGATACTGAGGAATTCAGCAATGCAGAGATTATAATGGGGTCAATCAAAAATTTTAAATTTTACAGTTACATTTCCCAAACAGACATATGTAACTTTGGGGTTAGTCTAAACTCTTGGAGATTTGAAAACCTGTTTGAAATTCAGGACTATAAATCAAACTGTTGTAGGATGGGGATTATGTATTTTACTTTCTTCTAGCTTTTGAAAAATGCTGCAGCTTCACACTTCTCCTCTTGGAGGTTGAGAAGCTGAATCTGTGCTGCTCACATTCCTCATGGTGTTTACATAAAAGTGAGGATAGGCACAGACAAACAAAGATGCAGGTGGCTGTGATCTGAACAGAAACCAGTGTTTTGTTTAAAACTCATCCTTTTGTAATATCCATTAATGCAATGGCCATTTATACTTACCGCGGATGCAAGGTCCACTTGATAGTCTAAAGGTGAAGGCTGTACTTAACTCCTGTCTGTGTCCTGGAGCCCAGCAGGGCAAAGTAAAAATGTTCCTGTGTTGTTGGATTGTTATTGTCTATATCTGCAGCCCCTTCAGTGTGGGGCTCCAGAAGGGCTTTGTTAAGGCAAGGATGTAATTTAATTATATTACATAGTAAGTAATACTAGGCTCATCTCAGAGGTGAAATGAATTACCTGAAACGAGTCAGAAATGGGAATTTCAGCTTATTTTCTTGATTTCCTGTTACTTTTTTTAAAAAAATCCACTAGATTAGCTTGTCTCTCTGGAGGCTATGCCTTGTTCTGCTCTTGCATGCACACCTATTTCCTTCTCTACATATTTGCAATTCTTGGATGATACGGAAGTTATTTCATTGATCCCCCAATCTGTTCTTCTTCCCCAGATACTTAAAAGTGACTCTGCTGATGAGATTTTTGTGAAGAATACTGGTTCCATGGGAACTGACATCTGTACTGGTATTTCGTACTAATCTGTCAGCTCTGGCAGGTTTCTGCAGAGATGCTCATCTTACAAAAGTTCAGTTTGTAGCAGAAAATTCACTCTTGAATAACAATTCATAGGTTCTTTGTGGGTACAGATGAAATTGCAATCCAGGAAAGAGGAGGTGAGTCCTGTGAGAAAATAAACACAATGAAATTGCCTAAAATTTTAGAAGGGACATGTAGAAATAACTACCTTTGTTTTAAACTAAATAAATATCCTGCTCTCTGCCTGTCTAATAATGCTAGAGCTGCTTTAAACTAAGTCTTTTCTAAGGCCCTAAACACTTTGTAAGCATCTATCTTCACTCTGTATGAGACACATTAAACAAAGCCTTTGAGAGATGGAAGAAACTTCTTGCCAAATCTCTGAGCAGCAAATTTGTACACAAAGCCTGAAGGAGACTATCTTTTATGTTAGCTGTCTGGTTCCCTGTCAATAAAGTGAATTCCAGTGATCTGAGGGGTAGGTCTGATAATCAGAGGCTGTGACATACACAAGAGTAGAAAGATCACCCAGAAGCTGGCAAAAAAGTCTAGAAGAAACTGTCTAAGAGAATTTTCATCTGCAAGGATTTCTGCAAGTGGCAAGACTCAAATGATAATTTGAAAAAAAAGTGTTCAATAGCATGCAGCCAGCATTGGACCTATTGCTAAAATAATTAATTAATGCTATGTTGCTTCTCTGAATTTGGGCTGTGGTTGTAAACAAGTGTCTCATTACAATTCACGCAGAGCTGTGCAGTGTGTTCCATACTCTCCTACCTCTGTCTGGAAAGAAGCTGAATGATACCTCTGGAACTTGCACTTAAAATTAGCCATAGTAACTCACTGATTTTTTTGAACATATCCTCCAGCAAATTATGACTTCACCTCAGAGCAATTAAACCAGTGGAACAGGATTTCACTTGAATGCGTTTAGTGCTCTACTCCTGCCTTTGCCATATGCTGATTTCCCCCAGAGGGAGAAAATCTGAGTACCTGCAAGATTTTCCAAATAGAATAATAAATGAGTGGGTGTTTGAGCTGTGAAAGGATGTGAAGCTCTGAAGCTGGTGTAGCTGAATTGGTATTTCACTTGCACAGAGTAAGCCAAACATTTTCCAGCATGTTTTCAGCTCAAAAACCTGTGTGTGCTTGTGCAAAACATCGCCAAGAACAAATGAAGGTGAAGCACATATGACAAATTAATGAACAGGTCAGGCCTCTGCTATCCCACTTTCCCAGCTCTGGGAGGTTTTACTAACTTTTAAGTACAGTAATGAACATGTTTCTGCTGGAGGGCTCTGCAGGAAGGGGAACCCCTGCCCAGACCCTCTTGCCTGACACAGGCAGGGCTGTTGGCAACCCAGCCAGACACTTCTCACAAGGACACACAGCGCTGCTCCTGCCATGAAACAGCTTCTTTATCCTGGTGAGAGGCAAGGGGATGTTATCTGGATGCTTTTCTGTGCAAGGAGGCTGCAGAAGGAGTGTGAAAGGGCTGTGGACAAGGAGAAGGTTAATGCTTCACCGGGGATGCACCTAAAGGCTGTAGTTCAACGTGAGGAAGATGCTCAAGACAACGGGAAACCTAATTTTTCTTCTACTGCTTTTAGATAGCAAGATTGCCAGGCACAGGGTGTCTCTGGGCATCAGTATTTCAATTATATATTCAGTATATAACTGTAATAATTAGAGACAGCTGGTCCCACAGATCTAGGGTTGTCTTGGGTGTGTGTCCAGCATCTGTTTCAGTAAAAGCAGCGTGGCCCGTGGCTGCTCCAGGCTGATGCTTTAAGGAAGCCCCAAATTCAGACTTTTTTCTGTCTTTCCCCCAGTCTATCCTCTGGGAACCTCTTCTGTGCTTTCAGGCAGACTCAGAGAAGGCTGCAGGAAGTCTCTAGCTCAGCCAACTCCTTTAATCTAAAAACATGAGGCATGTAATTGCTGTTACCACTCATAACAGCCTTAAACCTATGCAAAGTTAACCAGTGGTTTAATGGGGCTACTCTCCAGTTAGATTATGTTCCTAATGAGCATGTCATTGCTTCATTACTTTACTCCCTTCATAGTTTTCCTGCACTTTGATACCAAATGATCCTTTGCTCTCAAGGACACAAAGCACATATTTCTGTGAAGCACGTGATAATCTCACTTACAGACAAAATTTGCATTATGAGTGGCCATGCCACCTCCAGAGATCAGCCTAGTAAGGAGGCCTAGAGAAGAAAATGTGCAAAAATTGAGTTTAGCAAATTTTTATGGTAATGAATTTATACATATATTGTGATTAAAGGGAAGAGATTGATATACTCCAGCTAGTGGCATATACTTCATTAACTTTATTAGGCAAAATTACTTAAGACTTCATCAATATCAAGTGCTAGTTCCTGCCCAGAGTAGTATCACAGCACTTACAAGCATCATTAATTGCCAAAGCATATGCTTGCACACATATAATAGAAGCGAGGTCACTCTAAAGAACTCAGATGTATATGTTTATTTATATGTCACTTAATTTAATGGATGCATGGGAATTTTAAAAGTATTTCAAGAAGTTGTGCATTTCATGAGTATTTGTACCTTATTCTGAAGATTTTAGCCCAAAAAATATATCAGCTGGGTATGTCAGGTATTTCTGGTTGGATGAGAGTTTGTGGGGTCACGGTCCCAGACTGCAGAAACCCTTGATTTTTGAGATGCTGAACACCTGTGTTCTGGCTGGAGTCAGTAGGAGAAATTTGAATCACCTGTGGTTACGGAGGGCCTGGGCTTCATTCCTTCAGTTCCTGCACTCACTGAGTGGGGTATTCATGGGCTTAAACACTTAAGACCTGCGTAATATCAATTATTCACCTCCGAGCCTTGCAAATGAAGCATTGACTCAGCGAGCCCTTTCAAAAAAAAATAGGAAAAATCATCAAAATCATGATGCTGGGTCTTGTTCCCGCAGCATTCAGAAGCAGCAGGTACATTGTGGTAGTGTGGAAAAATTAGTTTTATTTCCAGTTGGTATGTTCTGTTTTTCCCCCTATTAAGTTGTAATAAAGGCTTGTCCCAGTTGACACCCTTTCTCCACCTCATCCCCAAATAAAGTTGAAACACATCCCCTATTCCCCATCCATCATCCAGACCACAGCCTTTGTTCCAGCACCTTCCCTGTCAATCCCTCAAAACCATCCCCCAGAGAAATGTCAGTCTTCCCCAACCCTGCCTTTATGTCCAGAAAGTTCTATTTTACTCGACGCACCATTTGTTAAATTAGATATCAATTGTCTTGTGTTATTCCTCATTGGTTATATATAAATGATATCCCACCCTTATCTCCTCCCTACTACCCCCTGATTGGTTCTGTACCCTGGCTACCACCCCTCCTATAAAATTCGCAGTAAGCCGCCAGAATTCGAATTAGTCCGACCGAGCAGGGTTCGGGCCAATAAACCGTTGACCTCGGACTGTGGTCTGGACTATTCCTTCCCTCAACCCTTTGCCCTGGATCTCGCAGACAGTGACGCTGAGCGGATCCCCCGGATCCCTCGCTGCCTTGCGACCCTTCGGTTCGGGTCGTCGGGCGGCTTCCATCATACGGCAGCGCCTGCACTGAGCTAGCCGGGTGTCCACCGCGTGCATGGAGTAACGCAGCACCGCCGCAGTACATCTCTCCATTTCAGACTATAAATTAGAGCACCAGATTTTTTCACCATGCCAGGCAAAACCACTCTTACTTGTCCTAACAGCTGTGACCGTCCACGGGATTTTAGAAATGGCCACACAGATGGATTTGTGCTGGAGCAAGGCCAGTGGAACAGGTTAAGGCTGGGAGTACTCAGGTTAATCGGACACAACTGTGGCAGGAGGTGTGGGGTGGGGAACTGCTGAAGGAAGCTCCCTGTGAGCAGGCTCAGACTAGGGCCAGGGGCTCTATATTCATGCCAGGTCAAGACACAGCTGAATTTGGAAAGGCAGCTAAGAGTTTCTCCATAATATAATCCTTTTCCCAGAGGTCAAATCTCTCCTTGTTGGTCTGGGTATATGATGCTGATGATCTGCTTGGCTGCAGCTCAGGGCTGAAATTCCAGATAAGGGCTCTGACCAGTTGTCCCTCTAGAAGTTTTAGTTTCAGTATTCTGATAATAAGGGAGTTCTGGAGAAGGGTATTCCCCAAGGGGATTTAAAGAACTTTCTTTAATGTCTTAAGGATGGAATAGTTAATCTAAACATGGTGAGCTCTCTGGAGTACACAATTTTTGCTGTTATCACATGTATGGACTGAGGCAGGATCCCTTTCATGATAGCTCTGTTTGCATTCACAGATTTGTAACAGGAAAGTTGTAGGGTTCCAGGCCTAAAGGAGTTATTGCCAGGATAGGAGCCTGCCTATCAGTTTTGTGGTGTTTTCCCTAATTCCTTGTTCCTCAGTTGTGGTTTTGATTCACGAGGATATGGTGGGCTGCCAATTTACAGAGGAGGGAGCAGCTGCTGAGCTTTTGTGACACCTCCTCTCTGCCCTGAGTAGCTTTCCACAGTATCTGACAAAACCCTTGATTGTTCATCATTAATCTGTGCTCACAAAAGTAAGAAAAAAATTTCCAAAGCCCAAAAGAACTGAAATGTGTTGCTGTGACTAGGAAATCCATGGGCCCCCAACGTTTTATGTTAAAACCCCCTGAAATCAGTTTCCTAATTAGTTATGCTCTGAGTTGATTTGTGTCAGGGATTGTTATGCTGCTACAAGTGTTGGTTTGGTCACTCCGCATGCAGCCAGTTTTCCTGGAGGTCTTTTAGCCTGGTTTTAGCCCTGGTGCATCCATAGTGTGCTTTGAGCTGTGGTGTTTAGAATTGGACCTGGGTGCAATTCTTTTTGGCCATATTTTTGCTGATGTGGTTCCTCTAAAGCTAAAAGAGCCATGGATGGATTGTAAGCATGAAAAAAAGCCTCTTACTTTGTCAGAAGAAAGCTTGTCTTAGCTCTGCAAAGGAGTGTCATGATTTTACGTGCAATTAGCTGGGAAAATTCCAGATGGAAAAAAAAAAAAGTTGCAAGATTTTATTAAAAAGAGCCTTCTGGTGCTCTTACTCAGAAGAACCATATGCAGAATAGTTGCTGTGGGTAAGTGTTCTCTGTGCTGGACTCTGCTACCCCAGAGAACAAGATGTTCTTTGAGGTTCAAATCAAAATTTAAATACTTCATATGTTCTCCTTTGTCTTGGTTTGAAAAGACAGTTGGCAGCTAAGGAAGGCAGGAGCCTCCCTTGAAATGGAAAATGTAAACCCCCTCCCTCCAAATTATTAGAATTTTGAAATCAAGGGGTTCTCAGGCAAAGATATGGGAATAGGGATAACAGTCCTTAATAGGAAAATTGGAAAAAAACCCCCAAATGCAATAGTACAAAACAAAACAAAACAAACCACTGACAGAGTCAGAAATACAACCTGACACCCTGTTGGTCAGGGTGTTGGTAGCAGTCCAATTAAACGGTGGCTGCAGTCCTCCTGTGGTGGGAGATGTGGTTGAAGCAGTGATCCTGTAGAAGGGTGTAGTTTTCCTCTGGGAATCCAGTAGAAGAGAGCTGCTCCGGTGTTTGAGATCTCAGCTTATATTGAGCATGGAATGCCTGGTTCCTCCCTCTGGGCGGGACATCTCACAGTGGGATGGTGAGTCATGGGCAAGGTGCTGACGGGCCCATTAACAGGAGATAGTCCAGGAGCGAGTTATCTATGAGTCATGCAGAAGGCATTGATGGACCCATTCACAGAAGATAGTCCAGAGGAAGGAGGCAGGGAGCACCACCCCACCTGGTCTTAACAGCTCACGAAGATGGTGATAGAATACAAACTTTTGGGCACATCTTGCACTGTAACCTAGGACGTCCTTGTCTAATACTATGTAAAAACACACAGCTCCGATATGGGGCAATTTTTTTCCCCTTTCCCACTTCTCTGCTCAGGCAGAAAGATCCCCACTCTAGTAAATCTTTATCCAACTAAATGAAAACATGGATTTTTTTTAAAAAAGGTGTGTTTGTGGGGGAAGTAGTTATTAGACGTTGTGACAGAATTTTGTTCTTGTCTGCAGCACCTGTGGGATTGAGCTGTTGAGATTTCCTGGTCCAGCAGCCTTACCCAGGGGTGCTGCCTCTGCCATTCCTGATTCTGAGAACTGATGCAAAAAACTCAATTGCAGGGCTAAAGCCTTTTCAGCGTGATAAATTCTAGTTTTTCCCCCTACATGGTTACTTACCAACCTCACTTCTTCCTTTCTAATATAACTAGGCCAAGTGGGATAAAGCAAGGAGTAGGTTTCTGCACCCCAGGCAAAATTTATAGCTTTTGAAAAGCTCCTATGGTTAATTGTAACCTGGAACTAGAGCTAGAAGTATTAAGTCTTTAATAACTTCATGTGCTCCTGCTGGGAAGGGGGGAAAGATTGAACAGTCTGTTCCTCTAAACACACCACTGTGATGTCCCTTGGCACCAGTTTTGGTGATGGCACAAAACTTGGAATTTTAAATAAAGTCCTAAAAGTAGTCCAAGGCACTCATATATGAACAAGGGCTGTCTCTAGATTTCTCCAGTGTTCAAGCAACGTTTGATTTTGTCATGGTGACACAGGTGGGAGGGCAGGAGTCATGGATCCTTCCAGGAACGGGTGGGAGACCTCAGCTGAGCCAGTTGGGGAAGCTGGGGATAGGAGCCTGTTCAAGGACTGGTTCCACGGCTGGATTTTATCCTCTCCTGGGGCTTCTCTTGTTTGTGTGCACAGAGACAAAAATCCATTTTCAGCTTCTCCCCTGAATTCCTTTCCCCTGTATAATTTTACTGTGTATTTAAGGGGGCATGTGCAAGTCCAGCCCTGGACCAGAACCCCTTTGCTGTAGGCAAGCACAAAGCATAAACAGGTTGTCTGCCCCAAAAAGGTTTGCAAGGTTATATTTTTGTAAAAGTAAATACATTTTCCTCAACTTTGTTTTTCATTCTGAGGTGGTAAGTTAATCTATTCTGCTGTTTAGCCATGAGTTAGATGTTAGAGTCACTTGAAGAGTAAGAAAGAGAGTTAAAAAACTAACAATCTTCTAAAAACTTAAAATGAGCAGGCTTCATGACCCAGCAGATTAATTCAGAGAGAATCAAGTGATACATGGCAGAGGTAAGATCTCTGATGAACGGCTCCAGTACAGGAGGGCAGATGATGTCAGCTTCATTTGCAAGTAATTGTTTTTGCACGCGGCTGGCATAAAATCTGCAGCAACCTGGCATTTGAACGTGCTCCTCAGTACAAATGGGTAGCAAAAGCAGATGCTTTAATATTCAACCGGCAACACTTCAACTGTACCTAATTAATTTATATAAAAGACCTATCTATTGGAGAGAGAGAGAAAAAAATCCACTGTAAATCTGGAATGTTGCTAAAAGCACTGAGCTGCAATTTTTTCTGATTTTCAAACTGTGAGGCCTGGACACACCAAGGAAGGGCAGGTACTTCAAAACTGGCTCAGGAGGTAAGGCAAGGCATAGACTCCAAATATTTTTAGTTCTCTGAGACAGCTTCTAGTTCATGGATGCAAAATAGTCACCTGATGGCTGCTTGTTCTAGTCTGCAAACTAAGAGGTTGGTCTTATTTTGTTCTTTACGGACAGGTATGCTCATCATCCAAAAATTGCCTACCAGATTTCGCACTAATTAGCTGCAGTTCTGGCCGTCTTTGACCAGAGATGTAAATGAGAGAGGAACACAGATGTTAAAATATCCATTTATCCTCAGATTTTGCTCCTTTTCTGTCTTTTTTTTTGGTCCTTTGTTGTACTTTCTCTTCTACTTTGTTGTCATTTACATCTGTGCACTGTGAAGGTTAAAGAATGTGGCCCTCTGTCTTTTGGAAAAGTGATTTTTGCAAACACTTACTATTTTTATGAAGCCTTGAGAGCAGCCAATGCCCTGTCAGTGGTTTGGGAGGAGGCAGTTTGGGGTGAAGCTGCAGGTGGGGATGATTCAAACTCTGTTATGCAGAAGAACTTTGTGAAAGGGGGGGAAAAACCTTGTATCCCTCCCCAAGCTTGTTTGCCATCCTGCAGCCAGGTACAAACGCCTTCCACTGAAGGGACCTGCTGTTAGCAAACACCTGGGAACCTCGGAATAAATTGTTGGGATTCAATGACAGACCCATATGTTGGTACATCTCTAGTTGTCCTTGATCTCTATAAATCCACAGTTGTCACAGGCTGTCTTTTCAAGTTTTGCTTTCCCTACGTTGTCCCAAGCGTTAGGGAAATGTAGGGCTCTGTGGGCTTCAGGAGTTGTATGAACTGTGATGCAGAACAGGATTTAGGTGTTGGTGATACGGCTTGATCACCTCTGAATGATGTGCTATTGGCTCAGTAAATGTTTGAAAGCAGGCTATTTATGTACGGGTTAAAACTCTGCTACTGACTATTTGACTACCTGAATGAAGAGCCTGAGAGTTCAAACCTGTGCGTCTCTCTTTACATTTTCTCTGGCTGCTAAATTATTTTTATTGTATTTCATTTTATTCAATAGCCTTATCACAGACTGGAAATTAATTTATCCCCTGCTTTCCTTCCTCAGACAAAAGCTGATGAAGCCTCAGTTTTCCAAATAGGCTTCACTTACAGTTGCAGACCCCTGTGAATATTGAGGCTGCTTTCCTTCCCTTCCCCTACTTGCAGTTTCAGAGTGTAAATGGTATGCAGTGGTATGAGAAACACAGCCCAAATCTTTTCAATTAAAAGTTCCTATTTCCAGAGCAGGGGGAAGTCCTTTGTCAACGGAATGAGTGCAGAGCAAAGCAATGGCTTTTCATTTCCTTAGATCCAATAATCCGAGGTTCAGTCCCAAGCAATACCCTTGCTCTGCTTGTATTTGGTTCAGCATTGCACCAGCGACTTCCAACCTGCATGGAACTGGAACTAAGAACACAGAATGGGAAAAAGCACATTTGTGATTACTAGGGGGGGATATATCCTACTTCATATAGCTCTTTTGAAATTATTAAAAATGAAGAAGCAGTGAGTTTTAATTAGGCATTTTTTAGCAAAATATGGACTGACTGTTTTCTTTAGCGGGCTGGGATTGTGTATCCATGTTTCTCTGCTGCTACTTGGAAAGAGTCATATTTTTACAGGAACATAACCCATTTTCCCTTTATTGTAATTGTTTTGGAATAAGAAGTAATCATCCAGGACTGAACAACTTGCTCTACCAAATGTTTTGTTCTCAGTCCTAGTAAATTGCTTTGAGAATTGAACAAAGCTCTGCTCAATCATGCAAGATACCCATTCCAAAGAACTCCAGGAAAGTAAACCTGCCTTAGCCCATTGCAATCATCTGTTTTACTTCTCAGAGATAAAACTGTAAGACCATGATTCCAAATAATCTGCACTCAATGAAGAAATGAGTTTAATAAAACAACTTCATGTTCCTCATCTAAATCCCCTGACCTGGCAAGTGTTTAACTTCTAATTTATTACTGATAGAGCAATTCTGCTCTGATAAGACCTTCCATCTGTGGGTATTGGTGTTTTGCAGTTAGGAATGAAGGTGTTGAGCTCTTCTGGACAGACCTGCATGGGCAGGCAGAGAGTGGAGGGGATGGGGTGTAAAACAGGAGTCACTCACCTGCCCTTTTTATTGGCAGTCTGTCTGCAGATGCTGCCTGTACCCCCTGTGCTCCAAACAAAACCCCACAGGAACATGCTGTCCAGATAACATAATTTTCCTTTGTTTTCCTGTTCTTTCCCCTTTTTGTTTGTTTGTGGGTTTTTGTTTTTTTTCCCCTATAAGTACCAAGTAGATATTTGTATGGATGGGGGAATCTCCTTTGAAGTCTTTCCTCTTATGTGTGTGGCAGGGCATATCACCCCTCTCCCACCAGAGATAGCTGGTGCAGGTAAGAGAGGTAACCGAGGTGGGCAAGGCCCAGCGGGTATCGTCTCCTGGTGCCACAAGGTCTGCCAGCTTAGAACATGTGGGAAGAGATAAACAAACAAGGAAACAAACCAAAAGGCCTGTTTTTACACTATGAAAGTACTACAGTTTATCACAGAGGCAGAAGTCTCTTACACACTCCTCAGAAAGGTGTGGACCAACTCCAGGTCCCTTTCCCAGGAACTGAGAGAGGATTTTTTTATGTGTACTCCATCAAGATTGGATGGTAAGAAACACTGAATCCTAAGTTATACTATTTCTTAGCTGGCTGTAAGTTTAATGGTACCTTTAACTCTGTGTGTATAATACTAGTATTTCCTTTTATCTTATCCCTGTGTAGTAATAGTCTAAGTCTTATGCCTGTTAGTTTTGTGTCTAGAAACAAATAATCCATTTTATAATGGACCAAATCAGCGATTATTAAAGAACTTGTGAATGGTAGTGGATTTTGGGGTGCTGGCCACCTTAATAATGCGACTGCCTGCTGCCAGAGGCCTGGGCAAAAGGCAAGGACTGATTTAAACCCACATCATCCATTCATAACAATGTGCAAGCACATTCCCTCTAAGACTGGGATTTCAGTCTTTCAACTTTTTTTCTTTCCCCCTTCCCATGTCATTTGTTGGCTTTATTTGTCGAAGTCAGAAATTGAATGTACAGACTTCACACCACGTTCTTGTACTGGTCACAGTGCAGCCACTGGCACATGCGCTCGCCCATCTTCTTAGGGAAGAAAAAAAGGTAATAAAAGTTTTTATGGAATAAGAAAAGTGATATTGGAGGTAGTTATTGTTCACAGAAACACAGCATTTTTCAAAGAGTTGTGTGAAGCTTTCTTATACTTTTTTGGTTTTGAAACCACTGGGGTGTAACAAGCTAATAATTATAGAGCCTTGGAAAAGGGCAGTGCAGCTGGGCATTTTGAGAACCTGTGTAAATACAGGTTGGTGAAACAGCTAAATAATGTCACTCATTTTATCACCACCATTGTCTTCCAACTCTGGGCAGAGTGCTGCTCTGTCTTCAGTCTCCTGCTCCAAAAGGTTTATGTTGTGAAATAGCAGCATCCTTCGTTAGCAGAAGCTGTTTGTGGTTTGTTCTTTCTACAAACTCCCATTGAAAATGTTCATAGCAACATCTTAGTTCTGCATGGCACAGATGAAGTCAAATCTGGGATTTAGAATGTTACAGAAAAGACA
Source organism: Dryoscopus gambensis (assembly GCA_013389985.1). Classification (NCBI taxonomy): domain Eukaryota; kingdom Metazoa; phylum Chordata; class Aves; order Passeriformes; family Malaconotidae; genus Dryoscopus; species Dryoscopus gambensis. The sequence goes on along the minus strand of WEIT01020493.1, from coordinate 21,492 downwards.
GGTAAAAATGCATTAATAAAATCTAATGAAGGGCTGTTGCTTTTAAGTAAGTCTTTCAAATAAAAGCTACTTTAAGCCTGAGGCAAGCTATGAAGTGCAATCTGGCTTAAAGTTCTGAAATGTGTTTTCACACACACGGAAATTGGGCTTATTTCTCTTTATACACTGTTTGCACATACAGTAGACTTGAATATTGCAAACAACAACAACTAATTTTGTGAGCCAGGACTCAGAGCTTACGTCGCAGTGTGGGAATCCACGTGGCCAACAAGTAAAACCTGAAGATTCTCAGGAATCTGTATATACTAATAACATTAACATGTATAAATTGGAAGCTCTGAGTGAAGTCTATCCATTTCCTTTTGGATAATGGAAAAATAGACCATGAAAATAAACTGGTTAACAATATGGTAGTATTTTCATTTAACACTTTTCCTTGTTTCTTGCAATTAAAATTAATTAATTGTCATCTGTCCAAAAAACTGATTCATGAATCATTGTGCATTTATTAGTGTTGAAGACTTTTTCCTTCATAATCTATACCTATTTTATGTTCACATACAGTGCCTTGCTTCCAATTCCTGGCTAAGGTGAGGGAAAAGTGATTATTTGTCAATATCCATGTTATTAATGTTGGGAATTTGGGGAAGGAAATGGAACTTGATAACGGATAATGAACATAAAGGGTTGCAGAGAAGCGCTGGTATCTTGAGATTGAGATGGGCTGGTGCTGTCCTGGGCACCCTGTGGTAAAACCCTCTCAAAAGAGTAAATAAATGTGGTGTCCAAACAGAAGGACAATGAGGGTGCAAAGAATCATGTATTTATCCATGTCATTTATCCATGACAAATTTGAAAGAAGAAAGCTATTTGTAATAGTTGATGTGATGAGGTTTGGAAACAACTTTCCTGTTGGAGTTGTGGAAGGCAGAAATCTTATCTGGTTTTAAGATAAAGCCTGTGGTTTGATAGAAGGGGTAATTATGCTGTAGTTTCCTGTCACAGGAGGGGGTACAGTAGGAATACAAAGCCTGATCTGGAGCAGTGGAGGAAAAAAAGAAAGAAAATAAATTTGAAATGTGGTTGTTTTTTTAAACTTGATATAAATTCAACACCATATTTTCTCATTTGAAGTCTGTTCAAAGTTAGAATTGCTCATAGTTATGCACATAATTGACTCAGGCTTTTTGTGTCTAGAGAGGCACCTATTCAACACTGCTTCTAGATTGTTTTCTCTTTGGATAAAAATCTTCAGGGAAAAGATAGCACTTTATGCTGAAATATTTTGAAGCTGGTGATTGAGTGGGAATACAGTACATTTCTGTAATACTTTACATCCAACATTTCTCAGCTTCCCAAATTGAAGTAGAGGGAAGCTGGGGAGGCTTATTTAAAGTAGTTCTGTGAGAGGCAGAAGGAGAAGTGGAAACTGTAAATCCCTATTTCTTATGTTTATATGGAGTAATGTTGCTTGAAAGTGCCGCATGTTGCCGACAAAAGCAACTGGAGGTTCATTCCCAGTTCAGCCTGCAGGCAAAACTCCGGATTCCTGCTGGCACTGAAGTGAGTCCTCCTAGTCTGTGTTTCCAGAGTATCCATCTCCAGTGCCCCAGGAAACACCACTGTGTTTTCAGATTAATGCATTTCTCTAATTAGGGCCTTTGCAGGACTGTGACTGTGGGTCTGGTACTGGAGATGCAGAGGACAAGGACAAATTTGGGAGAAAACAAAGGAAATTCCCCATTGCCACAGTGTCAGGGTCTGCTGCTGCTGTGCATCTGCGTGGGGGACTGAAGGAGTTGATTGAAGACGAACATAAACATAGCCAAGATGTTGAATTTTGAAGTGATGTTTTTCCTTTGATTTTTTTTTTTTAATAAGTATTATAAATGATTCAGCTCCTGAGTGGAAATGAATTATAAAAATTTTATTGAGAACTATAAAAATCAGCAAAGCAAAAGGGATAGTGCTGGGAGCATGACAAAGTACCAGAGGCTCACCCACAAAATGGTGGTTCTGCTTTTTACATACGCCTGAGATTGCATCAGCCTTATGCATATTTACTTTCAGTTTTGCATAGTCTCGCCCCATGTCACTCCTTTCAGCACCTGTGCAGTTCCATCGCTGTGGTCGTCAGCGTCCTCATTGGATGAAATCCCACTCCTTTTATGGTTGCATCTTAGAAGTTTGGCTAGCAACAGTTTGTCCAATGCAAACTCACAAACCTCACATTATAACACACAAACCACACAATCGTGAAAGCCAACCTCACAACCAGGCTATTGCAACATCATCAACCATTTTTAACGTGTGCTATTTTCTTAATATTTTCCAAAACCAAGATCATAATACTTAATATCAATTCACATAATACTCTGAGAAAGCCAACTCCTACTGACTTGTTTCTGACAATAAGAAATACAATACAAGACACAATGGGTGCCATCAGCTGTTAAGAAATGGCTAGTTGTTAAACAAAACAATTCTAATTTTGGTAGATTTTAAGAGATTAATAACTATATTTAAACTAGTTATTACTGTGTGGGCAGCACTGATGGAAATTACTTTTTTCTAGTGAGGTGTTGCTGTGACCCCTGCCTAGCCGCGAGGCCCAGGAATTCCAGCAGTCGCCAAGGCTTGGGGGGCCCACGGAGCCCTGGCCAAGCTGGGGCTCGCAGCTGCAGCGTTCCAAGAATCACCACTCAGTCCCTTCCCATACAACAGTCCGAAAGAAGATTGCTCAGGCTTGCTTTTTGAAGGTCCGATTCAGTGTCCCTTTTTGAAGTTCTTTGGTTTCTTCTTTCCAATGTTAGCCACGCATTGGGCGCCATATGTTGCTGTGACCCCTGCCTAGCTCTCTGCCTGCTAGCAATGGCAGGAGTCAAGGGGGCAACATTCCCCGCGGGTCCGTGGAAGGAAGGGGCCTGCGGCAGCTTACCGGGGTTTCCACAGTGTCTCTGGGCTGTGCCTTTGCCGGCAGCAGCAAGTCATAAGAGAAACACAGTATCTCTCCTTTGGTGGTGAAGTCAGGAGCAGTTTATTTCAGTCCAGCGCTGGCAAGGGCGGGGGAAGGGGGAAAGGGAGAGGGGAGAGGGAAGGAGAGGGGGGAAGAACCAAAGCAGCAAGAGCGCCTGTGCCTCTGAGCATTCCCTTATCACAGTTTTGAAGGGTCCGTGGGCCCAATACTTGAGCCAATGAAAAGCTCACAGGGGAAGGATCAAAGGCCAGGTTACATCTTAGGAATAGACCATACATTTCGGAAGGGGGAAACAGAACAAACAATTCAAAGGAAAATAAATAACCACAGTGAGGCACATCCTAGTTCTGCAAAGAGACAAATTTGACCCTGTAACCTTCCTCATCCCTGGTCATTAAATAGGAGGTACCTCCTTCTTCAGGTTTGAGGGGTCTTGGGCTATAATAAATGACAAGAGCTTGGTACGTTTTTTTTCCCCTCTGTATGGTATTTTCTGCATTTATGTTTAGCAAAGTGATTTTGAGGCATCACGCTTGATTGACACCTCCCATCAGAACCATGGGGTTTTCTCTCATGCAGCATTCCCTTATGATTTGTGGGCAGGGACTTATGATGCACTTGAGTTGTTGTTCTTATTATTATTTTTATTTTTTTTTTTCAGTGGTGCACAGCTGTCCAGTAAAGCAGTTTGTCTTTGAGTATGGGCTACTCCTTCTCCATTCAAATTGTCCCCACACAGTTGGTTTTATTCCTTTCAATCATCAATTTCATTTTTTGTTCCCAATTTACATAATTTTCATGAGCTATTAATATTTTTCATTAAGTAATGATGCATTAGAAATTTTCAGTCATGTCCCTTTAACATAGCATTATTTAAAGAAGGTTACACTGAATTAATTGCAGGCTGATGCTTCTGAAATTTGATTGACTTTGTAAGTTCAAAGGATTTCTGGCAGACACAGATTTTTTTAATTATAAGATTTTCCTACTATGTGTATGCATTTAATAATGCTATGTATTTAGAGAAAATAAACACAAATTTTACACACTTTGGTGCCACGTGATCGCACTTGTCTTTTTCCTGTTCATCTTAATGAACTTTAGAAAACCATTTATTTCTCCACTGAAAATATCCTGTTGGGAGTCAGGATATTACATGATGTAGAAACAGGAAAAAGAAAAGAACCCAAACCCAACCATTTCCCTTTCCCCATTATGTGGTTTGTGGGTTTGGTTCTTGTTTTGTTGTTTTGGGTTTATTTTCCCCCTCAGACCAAAGGAGGCTATTATACCCTTTTAGAGAAATTTTGGTAAAGTCTTTTTTTGTTTGGTTGGTTTTGTTTTGTTTTAAGGAATAATGATCCTTTTCTGGCTCTTTGGAGTATTTGAGATAATATTGTGCCACCAGAAGTAATTTCGTAATGAGAAATCCATTCAGACCCACTTGAATGGTCACATTGATGACCATTTAATGGCAAGTGCTGTTTGAGGCAGTGCCAGGGATGATGTGAGTGATATGGTGCCCCAAACCCCAGTCTGTCAGTGTGAAAAAGAGGTGGGGGCTGTAAACTGAGCCATAGAGGCAGTTAATTATTTTTCATCTATTTCTTTTTCATATCACTTTTATTTCTTGTTTTTGCTAGCTTTTCTGAATGCACTGTTTGTTCTTTCTCATTTTGCCTGCTGTATCACAGCTTCACAGTTTTGTGTTACGAATTTTTAACCTTTGTAGAAAATACACGCAATGTTTTATTTTCACCACATTAGACATTGATTAGCCACATCTCTGAGAACACAAGGTCTAGGTGTGCTAATTTGCATTTTAAGAATAGTATTTATTCTTTATGAAGAGATTTATATCTGAGAGGAAAAATGTTTTAATTACTGCTGGGCTACGTAAGTGAAAAGGGTACCAGCCCAGTCCTTTGAAACTCGACACAGTCATGACAAGGTCTATTTAAACTAGGTAACCAAATTCAGAATAGACTTTATCCTAAACCAGTACTGAGTTTGAACTAATATGAACTTGTGGCAGTCAAAGAGTTGATCAAAGGGAATGCTATCAGGTGGTATTATAGATGCTGTAATCAGGAGGAAAAAAGCCCTTTAACTAAGTTCATGAAAACGTTGTAACTTTTGGTGATTTAGAGTAAGCTGGTGTCTTGGGGTGACTTTATGATGTGTATCCCCTATCACTTGCTCTATGCCCAGACACGAATCTTGTGCCTTTCTGTGCCTTTAAAACTGGGTCTGAGAGAAAAAAACAAAAGTCAGGCAAACTCTTCAAAGTGGTTTTGTGTTCAAGGACAGAGATTGCTGCTGCTGCTGCAGAGTGGAGGAAAGCACCTTCCTGCTTTTCCCAGCTCGTGGAAAACAGGGTCACAATCTTGAACTTTTAAGATAATTTATTAAATGTCCAATTAAAATTGACAATTAGAAATCACTGTGGCGGTCTGCTTGGCACAAACGAAAGAGCAGCACTGGGTGCATAGCTGTGAAAAGGAGAGGCCAGAGGCACACTGTAGCCTGGGGATGATAGATTTTATACCCCAAACTCCTCCCCGCACCCCCCCCTTCCCGACCGCCCACCAAAGTCCTTGTAATTGGCTCGTTTAGTTGTCTGGGTATCTCGCTTGGCTTGTTTCGTTAGATTGCTGTCTGGGGTCTCCTAGTTGGTTTCCTGTTCATCCAGTTTTGTTCCTTGTTTCATCTCTTTATGTTAATCACTTGTCGAACTCCCGCCTCTTAGGTTACCTCCTCAATTTCTAGAAAGTTCTACATTTATTCCTCTTCGGTATAATGATCAAAACCAATAATTTACCTACATTAAGAATTTTAACAATTGAACATATGTAATATTAAACTTTCAACTTACTAACAGGGGCAAGACAACTGGGATTAACTGTAATGGGTGAATCAATAAATTAACCTTAATTAACTATCACAACTATAACCACTTCTTATAATTTCATAACTCTTACTCAGATGATTAATTCTTTATTTAAATGCGAAAGCCATTCTCACAAAATCCACTTATAACACAGCTCTTGGCTCCTTTTCTCGGTGGAGAGACGGAAAGTTAAACTCCTTTGCTTCCCTGGAACTTTGGCTTCTTCTGGACTGTTCAACAATACCAGAACATCGGCTGAGAGACCTTATAGCTCGGCCCGGAGGGGCCCATGCTGACCCAGCTCCGAAGAGGGGAAGAGAGAGACCACACCCACAGAAAGGACTCAGAAAATTTACCAGGTTCTCTCCACAGCGAGAGGTTTTATTATTTAGCGTTATTCTCTTCCCGTGCCTGCCGTGCACTGTGTTTGTTAAATAAATCGGTTTTTTCCTTTCACTTTCCTCCGAGGAATTTCTTCTGGAACCTGGTGGGGGAGAGGTGGCTGTAACCTGCCTTCTATCAGAGGATGTTCATTTCGGACTAATTTGTCCTCCGAATTTGTCTCAAACTGGGACACCTGGCTTTCAAGCATTTCAGTTTTTGTCTTATGTGGATATGTCAAAGATCTGCAGAAGCAAACTGATCACACACTCAGGGAGCCAATTAAAATAAATGCTTTGTTTGATGGGATGTATTACTAGTAACAGCAGTAAACATCACAGACAAAATACTAGAAGTTCATTAGGAAAGATGTTTAGCTTCTGTTTCCTCTTCAAACTAAATTAATAATAATAATTATTATAAATAATAATTTGGTGGCTTGGGTTTTGTGGTTGGTTGGTTGGTTGGGGTTTTTTACCCCGAAGATTTAAAATTCTATTGAAGCACTGAAGCGAGATTAATCTAACCTAACTTCAGGTGTCCAGTCCCAAAGAGCTGAGCAGACTCCTGCATTCTGCAGAGATGGTGACAGCCGTAGAGGGCAGTTAATGTCACCTACCTGAGCTCTCAGATTGTGTGACCTAGGTATCTTTATACACCTTGGCCCCAGCTGAGCTGTCCTCCTCTCTCTGTCCTCTCCTCTCTCACTAGGACTGGTCACTGTTGCCAGCTGCTAAATTTGGCTTCAAAGACCCCACTGAAGTCACCTACAGCAGAGTTTAATTGCATCTTCTGTGAAATATTTTGCAAATTTTTACCTGAGAGGGTTCAATGTGTTTACTGGAATTAAACATACATGACCAGGTCACAGATTTGGCCATGTGCAGCCTTGCTTTGGTTCTCTCTGCAGCTGGGGTGGGTGGAAATGGGCTCCTGCAAGCAGCAGTTCTTAAGTAACCACCTCACTGGTCAGCCTTGCAAGATGGTTGTGAACAGTCTATGCCCTGCATCCCAATAAACACTGGAATCATGCTGAGCTGCTGGTTTGGCTCCTACAAGAGCGCAATAAAATTTCCAAGGAAATCCAAACAAAATGGAACTAACCCTCTTTCTAATGTGTCAAAGGTCAGACTTTGAGAGGGGGATCTAGAAGAAAAGTCTCTTTTCTGTTTCTGGACCTCCCAAAATTAAAGGAAAAACTACATCAGTGTATTCAGGATTTCTTTTGCTGTTCCTGCTGCTCATGTTAATTTTGGATCATATCACATGTCAAAGTGCTGCACATTGTTAATTCCACTTTAGTGCTTATCTTTCTTTGATTGAAGTTTTATTTTTGCATTTTGAATGTCCTTGAGAAAGCCAGTTTATGATTTGTGTAGTTCCCCCAGAGGGAACACCTTTGTGTTATCTTTTTTAAACAATGCTCATTGTTGGAATTATGTCCATCACTCCTATGGGGTAAATCCTCTGTGTCTGGTATTGCTGGGGCTGGGGATTGACTAAAGTGTGTCTCTGTGCCATTGCCCCCTTGATGTTTGATTGCCAAAAGACTGAGATACAATTCCAAGATCCCCTTTCCTTGGGGAGAAAAGTGAGTGTGAGGTTTGAGGGTGTGCTCCGGTTCCAGCCATCTACAGCCTCCAAGACTTGATTTTAATTATGACTTTCAACTCGGAGCCCTTGATTTTCTTAACTTGAGAGAACCTTTCTGAATAGGGCTCTGATGGAAGATATCAGCTTTGTCGCTTTGTGTTTTTTGTGTTTGTTTTCCCTTAGGGGAGGGAGAGACTGAGCACAGGAGGGGAGGATTTTCTTTGCCTTCTCCTGGTTGTACTGGCAGAGAGAGGGAGCAGCCTGATCCTGGGAGCTGCCTCCTCCCTAGGGAGGGAGCAGGGACTGCTGATGTTGGGGTAGGGAACTGCTCATCCTCTCAGGGCACTGAAAGGGTTGTTTTTTTTAAGAACTAAAGCAGCTTGAGGGATGAGGCTCCAATCTGGAGGGAAGAGCCTGCTCTGCAAGGATGTGTGTGTGGAGGGTATTTATGGCCCCCTCTTAATGTAATTCTTTTGACCAGTGGATCTGAGTTCTGGCTACTGTAAGAAGTTCTTTGCTTTAGGTCAGTTGAAACAAAGTTTTAAGGGATAAAACAGCTTCCCCCCCCTCACCCCCCATGTTGTTTTTCAGGGAATTTCTGAAGCACAGATGTGTCTCCTGGCTGTTGTGAAGCACTGGGGCTGTGTGTGGAGGGAGCTGGGGTTTGGGATGGCTCGGGGCTCCCCTCTGCCCTTTGCTGCTTTGCCCCTGGATTTCTGATGCACAGCTGCAGGAAGATCTGGAGTGGAATTAGGAGTGGCTTTTTTGAATACATCTGTTACTAGCTGCCTCTCTTAGTACAGCTTGCTCCACTTTTCTCTAATGTACTGCAAAGCTTTATTTTTCTTACAATCAAAGTTCCCTTTTCACAATGAGGCAAATCCACACCTCATGTTCTACTTCCTTTTTTTTTTTCTACAAGCAAATTGAGTCTGTGTCCTGGGTTACACTGTATTCTATTTCCATATTCATGAGCTATTGAAATCAGGTGTGGCAATGTTCCCTGCCTCCTCCCTCTGGGCTATCATCTGCTAATGGCTGTTCCCTGCCTTCTCCCTCTGAGCTATACGCTGTTAATAGCCCATCAGTGCCGTATCTCATAACTCCCCATGCCATTGTGAGATGCTCTGCCCGGGGGGGAGGAGCCGGGCATTCCCACCTGGATAAAAGATTGAGAGTTTTGCAACAGAGACAGAGCCTTTCCCACTGGATTTCCCAGAGGACAAGAGCTACACGACCACCACTGGACTTTCTGAGGAACACCAGACCTTTTCTACAAGATCACTGCTTCAACAGAATTACATCTGCCAATTCAGGAGGACTGCAGCCACTGTTTAATCAGACTGCTACCAACACCCTGTGACAACAGGGTGTCAGGTTATATTTCTGACTCTGTCAGTGGTTTGTTTTGTTTTGTACTCTTGCAGTTGTTTTTTTTTCTTTTTTTTTTTCCAATTTTCCTAGCAAAGAACTGGTATTCCTATTCCCATATCTTTGCCTGAGAGCCCCTTAATTTTCAAAATTCTAATAATTCGGAGGGAGGGGGGTTTACATTTTCCATTTCAAGGGAGGCTCCTGCCTTCCTTAAGCTGACACCTGTCTTTTCAAACCAAGACAGTCTGATCTGAGTGTTATGGAGTATTTGTGCTGCAGGACAGAGATGCACTAATTGGGTGGGTTTGGCTAGGTGTCGAAGGTCCAAGTGTCCTAACGAAGATGAATACAGAGAAGCTGGGATTGCAGCCCAAGCTGGATGCTCTCACTGCTTGCAGAGGACATTTAGAAAAACATGGGAAAAACTGTCAGGCTGAAGCTTTGTGTTTCTTCTCTGTGAACTTGGTACTGATTCTTCTCCAGTGGGGCACTGAGAAAAGGAGGAGGGAACCTGAGGTGTCTGTTGTCCTCTGCTCAGCTCAGTGAGAGCAGGATGGCTCAGGGATGGGAGGCTGAGGGAGAGGCATGTCCTGAAGGGAAGAGGAAAGTAGTGTTTGTGTTGTGTATGTATGTGTGGTTTCTCCAGTCAGTTCTTTGGAAAAGGGGAGGCTAAAAGACCCTGACTGGAATATCCCAGAATGGGGATGTAATAGGGAAAAATGTCTTGTGGTATTATGCTATGGACACAGAAGGGGTAAGATGTGTGGGTGCTGTAATTTATTGCAAGAACTGGCATAGCTGGAAGTTCTAGAGGACACAAGAACTGGGGTAGAACAGATCTCAGGAGAGGCAAAGAAGAAAGATAATAGGTATCTATTTAAATAAACAGGTGTCATTTAGCCGTGTTCATATAATGAGGCCTTAGGATGATTTTTAAAAACTATTCTTTCTGTATAGCCCCTACCAGCACCTGTTAAAATAGGAATTCTTCAAATAAAAATCTCTTGTGGGTGGGTAAGGTGGATGCTTTCAGAAAAGACCAGAACACAGTAAAGGGATCAGCAAACATTGGGATCTAGAATGGTGCCCAATTAGAGGGCAATTTTAAAGGGAGAAATTGCTGTTGGGTTTGTGTAGGTTTTTAAATTTGTTTATTTAACCTTTCAACTCTTGTTTAGGAAGCCTTAAGGCTCCCTTTCTGTTGAAACCTGTTAGGGAAATACAAGACTGAATTACATTTGTCCCTTTAATGAGCATTAAAGAGTTTGGGCCATTTCTCTCCCTCACAGTTCTTGCTGGGAATTCTTCCAAGCTCCTGCCTCCGGGTTTTGTGGTTGTTGGAATTACAATGTATTCATATTTCATGCTGGAGATGTGCTAAACTACACAATGAGTCTGAGAGCAAGGATCAAAATACTCAGTTGGTGGCATGGATAAAATGATGTTTTGCATGATAAATTTTATAACCACAGCAGAAAAGTCTCATTTGCCTTCAGATTTGTGGTATCTCACTATATGAAATACCCTAAACTTATGGCAAGACACTCTGTGGGTGGTAATTTTAATAATTTTTTTTTGTGCTTGTGCTGTGTAGCAGTGTGTGAATTCTAGCCAATATATTCTTTAATGTATATATTTGAAGAGATGTATTTTTTAAGATACTCATCAAAAATAGTATTTGGTGTTTGTTCAATCAAGAGATGATAAATTCCACTTAAACCAACATATGTGCACTTTCCCAGGTGGGATGAAATAAGGATAAAAGCTGTTATTTCCAGAATTGCCGAATTCTTTTCTTGTAGTGACTTGCTGTGTGACCTCAGCTGTATTTCATTAGTCATCAAATGATGATTTAATGATATCATTAATGACAACAACCAGAGGCTGTTTCCATGCTCTTGGGAAAGCAGAGTCAGCTGCTGCTCCTGCTGTGCTGAAGCCATGGAGCACCTAGGAGCTGCTCACCTTCATCCTTTCCCACCAATATTTAGGTGCACAGGGCTGGGGATTTGGCTGAGCTGTTCACAAGGACACCACAACCCGTCTTTTTGTTAGCCAGAGCTCTAAATTACCCCTTACAGCTCAAGGAATAGCCAAAAGGTTGCCTCTTCCAAGATGGATTTATTTGGGAGCAGTAAACATGGAGCAGGACAGGTTTCTGTGGCCACAAGATGGCAATCACAGAGCAAACATCCACCCTCTCTGCAGGATGCAGCTTTTAAATTAACACTGAGCTCCTTGGGCTGCAAAGATCCCTGTAAAATATAAATGGAGCAGCAGGTAGAGAAAGGTACTGTGCTATGTATATGTAAAATGTACATGTGCTTGTTTAAATGGTATGTCTTCCCTAAACCCCACAAATGCCCAGTGCAGTATGTAAATACACTGTTCACTGCTCCAGGCAATTGCTGGGATAACTTTTTCTGGTTTATCTTTATCACTTGAGGGCTGAGGCAAGTGGAAGGCAGCAGTATTATATTAATATATGTATGATGATTCCAGCATACTGTAGTTACTATAAAGCTGTTTAATAGCAGACTTTTTATTTCATCTCTTTTACCAGAAGCTGCACAAATTGTCTGGTTACTTTTATATTTCAGTCCTGAGGGCAAAAAAATAACTGTAAAAATTGGTTTGGAATGTTCCCTCTTAAACTATCTTCACGGGTCAGAGGCATGACATGAAATATTTCTACAGAGAAAATAACAAGTTCTGCAGTACCTCACTGCTACAGGCTCCATTTTCACATCGTGTAAAATAGCTCCTCTCCTTTCCCCCCATTTTTCTTGCTGTGTGAATGGATATGGAAGTGTTATCAGAGTTGACTGTGGTGCTGTGTGCTGATTTTGATGGAACTATTTCAGAAACAACAGTTAGTGTGAGGCTCTTCAGCAGGGATTGGAGCAGAGAGACCACACAGTGTGATCACTGCATTAAAACACCTTGCTCTGCACCTGACTCTGCTTCTCTTAATCTGCAGAGGTCAGGCACCATTTCATATGGCTGCAGCAGTGAGAGGAAGTTGAGGATTGGTTGCAGAGGACATTATCCTCTGGAGCAGAGCGTGCTGATCCAGGGTGGGCATCCTTTTGGGAAACCTTGGCTGGAAATCCTGCCTGCAGCCATCAGATTTGTCTGTGCAGTGTCTCTTAGTGCCTGTGGCGATCTGTTTGGATGGCTCTGATCAGGCCCACAGGGTTGTTGCTCCACTAGACATGGGATTCAGTCTTTCCTAAGTGCCTTCTCCAGGAGTGAATGGTGTATCTGATACTCAGTGGTTGCCCTGGGCCACCTGCTAGAAGAAATGGTTGAAACGAAGTTTGGGAAAGCACAAAGGAATAGAGGAACAACAGGCTGTGCTTTCCTCTATCATGAGGGGAAAGATAGGAGAAGATAATGGTATGAGAAAGTAATTTGGGTCCATACTGGCTTCCAGGTACAGGACTCTCAGGGGTCCTGATATAACTGGGAGTGTTTGGTAGCACAATTGTCTAATACACTAACAAGGTGGAGTTATTGGGTGACTTTTAAAACTTGGGGAATAGCCTGAGTTACCTATGATACCACTAAACCCCAAAGCACAAAGGGTGTTGCTGGATGGGGGCTGACACAGTGCGATACTGAGGACATGACTAAGATGGTGCAATTAACTGGACTAGGTGTGTTTTAGGCAGCTGCGCTTTCCTCCAGAATCAAAGCAGGAAGTGAGGGGTCTCTGGTCTCAAGCACCATGACTGCAAACATCCTCATCACATTTGAGGCTGGGACAACAATTAATTATACAAATAAACAGCAGCAGGAAGCAGTGCAGCTTCTTTCTCTGGTTCTTCTACTGGTTCGAGCTTGTGCTGTGGTCTAATACCACATGAAGCCTTCTAGATCCTTTCCTTTAACTGTTGTGATGGCGTTGTCATTTCTGGGGTGATGCAGTTTGTGCAAGTCAGACTGAGACCAGAAAGAATGACGTTTTCTGCTTATATGTGGAGCCTGTGTGATATTAGTAGGCTAAATATATGCACGTTTTAAGGAATAGCTGGAAAAAAGAATCAATTGATGGTGTTGCTGACTTTTTATTCCCTATGTAGATCTTTTCTTCCTCTCTGCAGCCGGAAACTTACAGTGCTGCTTTCTTTCCTTGACCCACCACTTGGATGTTCTGGTCCAGGTGTGAGTGGAGAGTGGCCAGGAAAATCATGTAGTGGAGTAGGGAGGCAGTAGAGGTGACCTTGTGGCAAGGCAGGGGTGTAATGAAGAGAATTAGAGAGAGAAATCAGAACCCAAGAGGTCAGATGAGGGGCTGGGATGGTAAAGAAGCACCTCTGGGCCCAGTGGAAAAGCTGAATCTAACAATAAATTAGTAATGTATATTAAACATCAGCAGCCGAAGTGTCAGCTCTTAATAGAGATTTTTTTTTTTTCCAAATAAAAAGGCCCTCTGAACTCTGTAAAGCTAAATATGAACAGTAGCAGTGCCAGAATCTCCATTTTGTTTTACAGATGTCTTAAGTTTACTCCTGGAGATCAGGAGTCAAGGCATAGCAGACATGAAAGCCTTGAAAGAAATAGCTTTCTCTTGGTTCGAATATAGCAGGCATGAAAGGATTAGTTTTAAAGAACTTGTCTTTTGTTTCATTTTTTTGCTTAAAAGGGATTACAAAAATAAGATATTTCATTAAATCCTCTTGATTTTGTGGGATCCATATTGTCACCAAAGTAGGGAAGCGAAAAGCTTGGGTTCAAAGCTGAATGCAAAACACTTTATCTTTTGCCATAGCTGTTGCCTATAGCACATCTCCATTCTGTTTCCTTTTTGACATTGAATGGAATGTGGTTTGTGCTCCCTAATAGAGCTGGCACGATTTCAGGCTGATATGGCTGTCCTGGCAGTGTCAAGTCTATCTTGAGCCATCAAGGCACAGTGGCTTGTTACATAACTCATTTTTATCACCTCCTGCCTCACTCTGCTGGAAGCTTGGAACAGAGGTTAAAAACATCCTCTGCACTGGGACTCCTCTCCAGCTGCTAAGGGCCCCCTTTATCTCTGACCCTTCAAGGTACCAAAGCCAGGCTGCTTCAGCTGTCACTGGCTTGAAAGGAAGCCTGTCCCTTGGCATGCTGCATCATTTATTCCTGTTTGTTTCTGATCTGTGGACTTGAAATCCACCCTACCTCCCATTAATAAAGGTTCCACCAGATGCACACAGAGGGGACCTGTTGTAAAGAGCAAAACATCAGAATTTTTTTTCACACATGATGACATTGATAATTTGAAAATAATCTGCAGCTTTGTAAAGCAAATACATAGTGTTGAGTGTTTTCAGTAACTGGGAGAGTTGCTTATTAGTCCTTTTGGGCTGGCTTTTAATGGGCTGTGCTGTGAGCATTATTTAGGGCTGCTTGCCATTAGCACTTTCTGAGTCTACTTCTTTTTTGGCAAAAGCCACACTTATTTCTGTAACAAATTCCCTGTTTGAAGTTGATGGGGAGAGAGGCCTGAGACTCATTGTCTTGGTTTAGAAGACAGGTGACTGCCAGGGAAAATCAGAGCCTCCCTTGGAATAAAGAATGTAAACCCCCCACCTCCAAATTGCTACAATTTTGAAATTATGGGGCTTTCAAGCAAAGATGTAGGGATAGGAATACCAGTTCTTTACTAAGAATAATTACAAACTACAAAGATAGTGGTACAGAGAAAAAGAAAAAGAACAACAACAAACAAATAATCCCAGAAACTCTGACAGGGTCAGAATACGACCTGACACCCTGTTGGTCACGGTGTGGGGAGCAGTCCAAAGTAAGTCCTCCTGGAGTGGCAGATGTGGCTCCGTTGGAGTAGAGGTGGTCCTGTAGGAAGGGTCCAGTGGTGACNGAGGATGGGTGGAGGACGAGATAAGGAAGCACTGCCCCATCTGGTTTTAACGATTGACCCATTAACAGAAGGCACCCGCCCTCCTTCCCCTGGAGTTACAAGAGATGAAAATATCTTTCAACCGGTTTCAACAGATGAAATAGAATAAAATTTTTGGTTACATATTGCAACCCAAGACACTCATGCAGTAGAGCAAGCCTAGGCATTACAATAAGAATGACAATAAATGTAGCCATAAAAGGGATTTTAAACCAGCAGTTACATCTCCCCCCCCCC
>WEIT01020489.1:14841-28458 GCA_013389985.1 Dryoscopus gambensis | reverse complement strand
TGGGGAGCGCCGGTCTCACCCCGCTATTTATGGGGCATCACCGCCGCTGCGCGTCACCGCTGCCGCGGGGCGGGGCCGGACACGTACTGACCCCGGCGGCGGTCAGCGGGAGGGCACTGCCCTGTCCGGGAACGTCTTAGGAAAGGGAGCTCGTGTGCAGCTGGTCTTGCGGAAGGCCGGTTCACTGAAGCAGAGAATATGCTGAGTTGGAAGGGACTCACAAAGATCATCGAGTCCAGCTCCTGGCCCTGCACAGCACCGTCCCCAAGAGTCACACCCTGTGCCTGAGAGCGTTGTCCAAACGCTTCTTGAACTCTGTCAGGCTGGTGCTGTGACCACTTTCCTGGGGAGCCTGTTCTAGCGCCCAACCACCTTCGGGGTGAAGAACCTTTGCCTGAGATCCAACCTAGACCTCCCCTGACAGCAGAGCAGAAAAGATGAAACAAATCAGAATTTTTCACTTCTTTGAACAGATTTATTACTCTGCTGGCATGCATACCAAACATTTACGGGCACTCCACTCTTTTCATTACACTGTTGTCATTTGAGAACTTTCTGTTTCTTTTCCCGGTCATGTGGCTTCTCAAGTGTAAACCACTCAGCGTACCCATGGCTACATCAAAATTAATTAACCCCCTTTGTCAGGAGCGTCTCTGATGGGAATTCTAGCCTGTTCTAGGGATTTATTTACTAATAAGTAGCACCATTATTTGTAGCACAGAAACACCTGAGACTCGCACAGCCCAGTGACACACTCTGCTAGAATGCAGTAACTAGAGATAGTATCAACCCCTTGACAGTCCTTGGCAGGCAAAGCATGTAGATTATAGTCACGTCACGTTTTTTCTTCACAACTAGGTGCCCTTCTGTATTTTATAAACTCAGAGAAGCTTATCTGAAGTTTTGAAAATCTAGAAACTCACCTCTTGAGAACACTGCCTTGGTTACAGGGGCAGGCAGACAGGGAGAAGGCAGGGGGAGGAAGGGGGAGAGGATGACATTAAATCCATTGAATGGACCAAATTCCTGGAATTTCATATAACAGAGCAGTGGTGTGGTCTCTGTCAAGACTAAAGTAGAGGAAGGAAGGACAGCATCAAGAAAAGGAGTAGTAACAGATAATACAAAAGCATGACGCACCAGCCATTGCTAAAAGAGGTGGGCAATAATAGTATACCCTACCCTTCTCTTCCATGAGGTAAGGGCAGATGTTTAAAGTCACGTAATGCATCTCATGAAAGAAGTTTCATTCTTACAAGAAGTAACACAGTAACAGGTCAGCACATTCATCCATCTAAGTCCATTTAAACATTTTAGAATGTAAGTCCACCTACCTATCCTTAGCCACAGGAAAAAAAAGATTAAAGATACGAGATAATCAATCAGACAATAAACCTATCTATCCTTTGGTGCCTCTCTTTTAAACTTGTTACAATGTCCTTCACAATAGGAATTCAGCTTTCAGCCTTCTAGCTGTGTAAGACAGCTCTGACAGAGATAGCAGCAATAGATAACATGGGTCCTTCAGCTTTTCCTACTATCTTAGTACACCCAAGTGGAGGAGCTGCTGGAACATCAACCCCGGGGGCCCAGCAGGGCTCAGGGGAGCCAGACAGCAACTCTGGTGTGGCATCACTGGGGCAGGGGCTGGGAAGCTGAAATGGTGGGATGCCTCTAGGGAAGGCTGGGCAGGAACAGTAAGCTCTGTCCATGCCATTGACATTGACAGCATTTCAGCTGGTGACAGGTACTTCCACTTGTTGTGAGACCAGCATATCAGCTGTTCCCTAGCAAAGTGACAGAAAGGCCAAAGGGGAGAGCAGTGCTAAATCTGAAGGGACCTGAGTAGTCTAATACTCTTTTAGGAACAGTTGAGGTCTAATATGCTGATATAGGGCTGACTGACAGCTAGAGCACTAGTGTATTAACTAGATCTGATACAGGGATCTTTACGTGGCCTCACAGCTGGAGGGATATCTTGGAAATACAAAAAATGGGGGACTGAGAGCCCTTCCAACAGGTTGAAGCTACTTTTATTTAAAAGTACTCATGCTTGCATGTTGAGATAGCTAGCCACAGCCTTTTCTCAGTCTTTAGGATGACCGTTTGAGCAGTGAAGTGGTGTCATACTCCTGACCATGTTATAAGAAACTATCTATGCCCTTGTTCTGCAAACAGAGAGCAGAAAAGGGTGGCCCTTTGGAGCTGTCAACAAATTATGTCCAGTCACAGCCTTAGGAAGCTGGCAGGCTTTGAAGGACTGTCTCCAGCCACAGTTTGAGGCTCTCAGCAGGGAGGTAGGAGCACAAGAAAACTGACATGCCTTCTCTGCCTCAAGTTCTTGCCAGTAGCACCAGCACTGAAGTATTCCCAGCAGTCAGGATTGCCGTAGGGACACAAAGGAAAAAAAGGTGTTTATAGCTGTGAAGGGTGGATGGATCAGGGTCCATAACATAAATAACCAATTCAATTCATTACACCAGCTCATCTGACCTCAAAGATGTCTAGTATTCAAAGCACATTTTTCTTTTAAGTGTGTATAAGTGTTGCTTTATCATGTGAGATGCAAGTGATTCTGCTGAACTGGGAATCAACATACTTGTGTTTGACACCCTGAGACTGTTAATTGTGAAATAACACAATTGTCAAAGGCTATTTTCCCTCAGCTTTCTCACTGTTCCCCTTTCTTTCCAGCCTCACAGTAATTCATTTCTAGTCTTTGTAATCCTGTCTTGCACCATTCTGTCTTTGAACTTGCAACTAACTTCTTATGAGCTTAAACTGTTTATTTGCCTTACTCCTTGGGCAAATAAACATTAAGCCTTTTGTATGTTCCTGTATGAAAAGCTTTCCCCTTGTCTTGATTAATCATGTCAATAGTTTTCCTGCTGTGACTCATTTAGTTTTCCAGTCTCCAGAAGAGGATATCAGATTTGTGAGGTCTGATCCTCCTTTTGTGAGTCCACACTAATTGTACTTAGAAAGAACAGCAGCCTTATTCTGCTCTGCCCAAAATAAAGCACTCCCACCTTTTGTTTCTGAGTAACACAATCTGCAGGTTTTCTCTGTAACATACTCCGTTTTCTCTGGAATGTACTTATCTTTCAGTATGTCTTATCTTTTGTTAGCTATCCAAAGATCCTTTGCTCTGACCTCTTCAGCTGTAACAGAGTTAACCTGACATCTGATTCAAAAGAGACTAACTGGGTCAAACTTAGTTCTCCTCAGAACACTTGAAAAAAGGCAAAAGCAAGCAACAGTATCATCAATTACAGGAAGACAGGCACAATAAACCCACCCCTACAACAGATGTAGTCTATTTAATTAAGACAGAAGAAGAAGGAATGGGACTAACTCATGCTGGCTTGTTAGGGACAGGGAGTCCTTACATTATACATATTTACATATGGTACAGGAATTTTTTTTTCATTTGACTACAGTTTCTCTGTAATCCTGCCAGATGTCCTCGAAAGGCTAGGCAGGAACTCTTGTGGTGGTAACGTCATGCTGCACCTTTAGAAAAATAACAGCAGGCCTTCATGTCTCATGTGACATATAACTCCTATCAGCCCACATGTACCCCTTTAGTTTTCACCCTTTACATAGTCAAACACACTAGATGAGGCCATAACAGAAGTTATCAATAAAGCAATCTATTTTAAAAGACAAATTACTTCATAATAACTTAACATCAGAAAGAAAAATATCTGAAGTGTTTGGCAATTATCTACGTACCATCAGTTAAACAATACACCAAGTATTGTATTTATGCTAACAAGATCCTGTAATTGTTTAATTGTATTTCATTAGCAGTCAGGATATGAAGCTATGGGTGAGGATTTTGTTGGTAGGTACAAAACACACAGGACAAAAATATCCAGGCCCTGTTCTAGAACTAAGGAACAGTTCTAGGACTATTAATATAACTAATAACTAATTAAAATATAACTATTAAAATATAGCTATTAAAACTCTAATGGCTCTACTATAAGACCTTCCCATGACAAAACCTGAGATACTTCATGTAATTCTCCACCTGAACCACATTCTTTTTTATGTTTTAGCAACAAGACACTTATTAGCAACTAATTATTTCTTTTTCATCTGGATCTGAGAGTTTCCTTTTTTTTAAGTTCCAAAAGGCTCCTTAGTAGATGTATTTTTTCTTATACACTACATAGAAATCTAAGATGAGTGCACTACAAAACATCCAAGCTTTCCCTACTTACATGCCCCTTTACTTGATACAAAAAGAGAAAAGAGGGCCAGACAGACAGCTGCTGGAAATCATTTTGGCATTACTGACTTCATGGGTTCTATCCTGATTTAGCTGCAAAAGATCTTGCTGCAAAAGCCTTTGGAGACAGAATCAAGTCTCGGGTTTAACAGTGTGGAAGACATTCTACTTTTGGAACCCAAAGAGGCTTCCACATTTGTGGAAGATACTCTTGATACTCTAAGTTTTCCACAAGCTCCTCACCTTAGTAGCTTTTTTCCTTGAACAAGGCTAAATGTCTTTCTCTTAGAAACATTTTAGGGTCCCTAGGTAGCACTGGACATTGTCTTCTTGGCAAGATACTTCCTTTGAATATGTGCTGCTGATATACAACTCATGCACAGAAAGGTTCACAAACCCTGGTTAAGGTCCACTTGACTGTTTTGCCACAATCAATGAAAATGACTCATCTTTTATTGCAGTGCAGGGTTCACCAGCCTGCTAAATCAAACACTATTATTAAATCAGGCTATTAGATGCTTGCTTAATTGTACTGTGCAATGCATGCGTAAGATGCCAGAATTATTCCATGTGTACACAAGTTTATGTATTCTGGTCAGTGATGCAGGGGAATGAAAAGCAGCAGATCAAGGTTCAAAATCCGCTGGTAACACTGAGGGTCTCCCCTAGATTCCATACTTGCTAAACACAAAACTGGTGATCCAGAAGTTTTTATTGCTATGTTAGCATGCCATTCCTTTCAAATTCACCAGTTCCAGTAAGAAGCAGAGTTTAGGTATCTCATTTTATTAACAGGGGTGCATGGCTCCCAGTCAGACTGGATCTTCAGGCTGCAGAAACAGAGCTCATCAGTGTTGACCTACCCTAAGTTACAGAATTTATAACTAGTTACTTTGTTTCTCCATATAGTCTCAAAAAGATTTTCACAGGGTTGCTGTTTACTTCTGTTTAAGTGCTTGTTTACTTCTGTTTAATTGCTTGTTCTCTTCTGAATGCTATTCTTATACTCAGAAACAGAGCCACACACCCCCAGTGCTCAAAACCAGCAGTAAAGTCAATGTAATAAATCAATAATATTAATATAACTGGTTTCCGATTCATATCCTACTGTGCTTTAATGCAGTGGTGTTTTCTTTCAAACTGGCAAGCCTGGGCAGGTAGCTAACAGGGCTTTGCATATGAGCAAATTTACCTCAGCTCTAACTGGAGTTTACAGATACTCAGTGCCTCTGAAAGGCATGTCCAACTCAGACATTTAAAATCAGGCTGCCTTAGAACTTGAGTTCTAGTTCTTTGTGCTTTAATTTTCCCAACTGTAAAATTAAAACGATGAGTTCACTTTGTTATTAACAAATAAATATGAGATGCACTCTGTGACCGACAGTCTTTGGGAAAGTTTTGATCTATAGTCCTATGTAGGTTTGGAACTAGATGATCTTTAAGGTCCCTTCTAACCCAAACTATCCTATGATTCTGTGATTTTATGCTATCTAATCTAGCACTCTTACAGCTTTTTCTTACAACAAGAGGGGAAAAGTTTTCTTAATCCGAGTAAGAAAGTATTCTTCATCTGAACTAACTAACTAGAAGTCCTAATGAAGCACAAATGTTTGTAGGTTTCATATCAGTAGGATAGTGTAAGAAGCCTAATAGCTAATCTGTAAATTTGTGTGAAACCTATACCTTCATTGACATTGTACATTCAGTAGGCAAATCTAAGAATACTTCTTTCTTTTTCTTTTTAAAAGCTGGTGGTAAAGGTTACTTTCCCAAGTTCTTTGTCTTCATTTTGCTGTGTGAGGCTACTTCTTCCTTAGATTTATTGGCAAAGGACTTTCTGGGAGTGTTTCTTAATTTACTTCTGGCAAGATTAAGTCTAGTTAAGCTCGCCTTGACAGGTTCAAGGCAGATAACAGGCAACTTGCATGAGGACGTGGGAGGGTGTTTCTCAATGTACTGTCCTCTGAAGTTCAAGGAAAGTTAGTAAAACAGGCAAACACTGAAGGTTGTTCTTTGCCAGCTTCTGTTTCCACTTAAAACAACAGAAATGCAGACATCAGCAAGTCCACAAAGGTCCAAACCGGTAACAAACTGAAATGGAGTCCAGAAGGAGAAGAAAAGCACTTTTAATAGAATAAAAAATAGTATCTCCATAGACTTAATTGAATTTCTGAAAGTGATAGAAGTTCAACACTTAAACTTTTTTTTGTTATGTATATTCTGAAGGTTTAAAGAATCAGGTCTTCTTTCCATGTGCCCACCAGGGCAGAACTCCATCAGTCATGAGCCTTCAGAATTACTTTGGATAGCTCAGCAATTACCCATCTTAATGTACCCACATGTATCAAGTTCACAAATAATTAATGGATAATAATCTCTCATTTGTTATGGAGAGGAGCAACCACATTTGTTTCGCGGTATGATGACAATATTCTTAAGCATGTCAAAGTTCACTGAAGAGGAACTGAAAGGCATTTTAGTCAACAAAACCACTGAATTCTTATTTCTCTGAAGCCCTGGCAGGTTAAATGCAAAGACAAAAGGATACAAAGAAATGGAGAAGAAATTGCTACTTTAACATTTCCCAGGTATCTCCTGTTCTGTAGCTAGAGGAGATGTCAACACCTTCTCAGATCTGCCAAAGGAGACAATTGTGTAATACTCCCCAATCCATGTCCATCAAATTAAACCCAATTATTTCAGATAGCTTAAATAACATTGTTAACTCATCTCACATTGCCTCACATGGGTTAATGAATGAATAATTTACACAAGAAGCTCAACTTCTAGATCTGAAACTCGTGTAACTTAGTAGAGGATAACAATCTGTTCCATCAGCATTGGTGAAACAAAAAGAAGCTTCATCTCCCCTGTACAATACTGTAATCATGCAATAAAGTCATCACAGAAGAGAACTGGGAAGAATTACATTCTCATCATATATGAATAGTCTCCTAGGATTTAATTTTGAAAGAGTGGGAATAAGGGCTTGGCACAGTATCCTGATACTCTCTTTGTAAAGCCCTCTTCTGTAACCAAATGAACAATAAGTATTGAGCCTATGAAAAACTCTGCTGTAAGACAGTGAAACTGCGATCGTAAGACGTTCCAGGACTAAGGTAAAGCCAACTTGAATTATGTGTACAGAACAACATCATTTTTTGGAACTGCATCTTCCATTCCTACAAGGGAACATGTAAAGAACAAAGAAGGGTGACTACAAAAGGGAAGAATGTAATGGAATGATCAAGCCCATCAGGCTCTTTTGGGGGGTGTATTAATGCCAGGTGAAGCTGCAACTGGATTTTTTTGGGTAGATTTTTTTGGATATCTTTTCTTAGATAATCTTGGATATCTAAGATAATCTAGATATCTTGGATATTCCTGGAAGGCATATGTGCCTTTGGTACCAGTTACAGACTGTTGTAGTGCCTCTCTTTCGTCAACAGTTTTCTATAACCAGACTGAAATCTGTTTCCTCATTTCCTGGGTCTGGACAGACACCTTTGATTGTGCTGACTGTTAGGCATGTTCACAAGCACAATTTTCTCCCAGGATACCTATCAGTATGACTCCTTAAAACACCAAAACAAAGATCAAGTTTTTTCACAAATATATATACTAATTATTGTGGTGAATAGATTAAAAAGCAGAAGACTGGAGAGGAGGATTTTAAATTGCTCAAGTGACCTTGCAGCTGGGAATAACTCTTGATCAGCATACCTGAAGAGCAGGCCAGTGATCCTCTAGCATAGATTGAGTTTAAAAGTGCCTGCATGTCCACTTGTACATCTCTGCCCAGGTGTTGCTTTGGGGATACCCCGGTTCACAGGGTAATGGAAGTTAATTTACTCTTTGAATTCAAGCCACAAGTTTGTGGTTGTTCCATCTGCCTGCCTGTGTCAACTCACATACTAATGTATGCAAATGTAACTACTGTAAGTGCATCCCTCCTCACCTCCTCGTCCCTCAACCAACCTCCAGGCTGGTTGCTGGAGTTGTGAGTTCAAGAATATCTGAGGACACCATGCTGCACAGGCTGGCTGCTCCATAAGGGAGGGGAGCTGGGAGCTGAAGGAGACACCAAAAGCTTGCCCAAATCCCAGGACATCAGGCAAGTTCAAGGTCATGAGACAAGGCTGGGGAAAGCCAGGAATACAAGCCAGCAATTCAAGATCAGGCCCTGTAAGGATAACAAGTGATCACTAGACAGGGCCACAGTGATGAGGAAGGTCCAAGGTTAGGATGGGACATCATCCTGTGGCCTAGGATCTGGACCCAGATTAGTAGGCTAAAGGCCAGGCATAGACAAGATTGTGATGTAGTAGCAGCTGTAGCTCAGGTAGGATCCAATCACTAGAGCAGCACTTTACGTCAGTTCCCACAGGAGGCTAAGGACTTTCTGTAGGGCTGTCTGGAAGGGATGTCTCTTGGACAGACCTCTGCAAGCTTACCAGAGAGAGGAGATAATCCTCAACAGTACTAAATTGGCCCTGAGGCAGCCAAACCCCCAGGAGGAGGGATGGTCTCAGGGCCTTTCAAACAAGTGTATTTCATAGCTGCAGTAACCAACAACTGCTGAGAGGAGAAAAACTAACTCAAGGCCAGAGAACTCTTCCTATGTCCTGTCAGGCCAACTTCTTGCTCCTTCCAGGCTTCCTTGGCTTTTTTCTTTCTTCTGCCAGATACTTTAGGTTTCTGTATTTAAGCTTAAAAGCAGAAGGATGATACAAAGAGAAAACAGAAAGTAATGTATGTTACATAATGTAACAGTATGTCTCTTCCTTTAAGAGGTTAGGAAAATAGGTTTATAAACTCACCCCAGTTTAGCTGCTTAGTAAGTAAATAGTGCTAAGGTTGTGATTGATCTTTCAAGTAAGAATTATGACAGATAGCCATTAACAATTATTTCATTAAATTGCTTCTAGCTTCACATAAGAAGGAACAACTAGAGACCTCTGCAAGTGACTTTTCACCCAAATCCCAGGAAGCAGGCATTGAATCTAAAGGCACGCAAAGAGCCATTTGATATCCATCCCTTCCTACTCCAGCAGTGGGAGGGTTCCAGGGGAACTACTTTCTGAAAACCCTTTTTCTGACCATCTGTAAACATCTCCCTATAAGGAAAGCATCTCCCTTTAGTACCCCTTAAGCAAATGGAACTTACTTTAAGCTTTACTTATTAAAATGTCTCTTGTCTTTCTTCCAAATACCTACCAAAAGTCTGTGTTTCTTCAAATTTTCTTACTTTATCACAACCAGGTTTTATTTGCAATAAGCAGGTGTGCTTTTAGCTTAGTCAGCATTCTGTTCTATCTAGGCTGCCTTTTCCTAAAAAAAGCATATTCTGTGGCGTTAAAGCCTATTCCTTTACATTCAAAACCTCGGTGTTTTTTCCTTGACTTTCCTCAGAACTATTCAACTAATTGTGAAGTCTTCTTCTCATATGGAACCACTTTTCCTGGATTTGAATGATAGTGAGTCAGTGAGTCAGCAGACAACAAGCTTCCTGACTGAAGTCAGCAGTTCTTACTTCCCCTCTATTCTGTATTGCAGTGGGATGTGTCAGACAAAGATTGCCAGACTGCTATATGTATTTACCAGAATTGCTAAATACTTAATCTTTGACCTTTCACCTACTTTCTCTTTCTTTTCTTTTTGTATGTTCATAGTCTTTTGTATCAAAATTAACATCTTTGATTTTAAAAATAAGGCAAGACAACCGATTCACAAATTATAGTATCTTCTCCCTGCTTTTTTTTACTTGCTCATCCCTCTGATCAGTAACTACATTTACACAAATATTAAGGATGGAACTAGTCAGGTAGCAGAAATACATTGATTTATTCATCTAAATAATTAATGTCAGTACCTCACTTTTTGCCAAATCCCTTCAGCGTGGCCTATTTACAAAGCTCTCTTTCTGAGAAAACTGCAAGGTTATGGAGCTTCTGGCAAAAAACAGACATCATAGCTTCCTTTACATGTAATACTTCTCATAGCAACTGAAACTAAGAAAAGGAAAGCCAAAAAAACCCTCAGCTCTGTGCTATTGTTTCATAAGAACTTTGAAATTTTGGAATCACTAACAGTGACATCTGAAAACTTAATTCCAAAGAGAAAATAATAACTTTCCAAAACCACATGATCTTCTCAAATGTATTATACACTATTTAAAGCACAAAACATGGTGCTCCTCATGGAAATTATGCTAATAACACTAAATAATAATGATATTCAGAATTATCTTGCACCAATAATTAATAAAGTGTATAAAAACCTAATTAGGAGCAAAAGAACCTTTTTTAAAAAAAACAACAAGCATTCTACTTCTGACAGTCCTAATTCTCAGACTTAATACATTAGAAACTTGTTAGTAACTTCACTAAACTTTGGATTACAATACAAGTGATCTGTCTACATCCCTCAGTGAGCAGACAGAGATTCCAACAGGCACTGAACAAATTTCTCAGGGTGTGGAGGCTGCTGTTCTGTGTCAGTCCTTCTCCTGACCAAAAAAAGTTTCTATTTTCTTAGGTTATTGGCAGACAGTGATAAAGTCTCCCCTGAGCCTCTTTTTCTCCAGGCTTAACAACCCCAGCTTCCCCAGCTGCTCCCCATAAGATTTGTGCTCCAGACCCTTCACCAGCTCTGCTGCCTTCTCTGGACATGGTCCAGGACCTCAGTGTCTGTCCTATAGTGAGTGACAGGCCCAACACTGAACACAGGATCTGAAGTCTGGCCTCACCAATGCCGAGTACAGGGGGACAATCCCTGCCCTGGTCCTGCTGGCCACACTATTGCTGATACAGGCCAGGATGCCACTGGCCTTCTTGGCCACCTGGGCACACACTGGCTCATGTTCAACTTCTGTCACCAGCACCCCCAAGTCCTTTCCCACCAGGAAGCTTTCCAGGCACACTGCCGTCAGCCTGTAGTGCTACATGGGGTTATTGTGCCCCAAGGGAAAAACCTGGCACTCGGCCTTGTTTAACCTCATTCAGTTGGCCTCTTAATTCTGCTTACTGTTGTAACTTCACTTGAATTTCCTCCACTAGTAGTTATTTAATGTTCTGGTAGGTGCCATTGCTAGCCAAGTTGTTTAGGTAGTGGGTCTATCACAATCTAAGGCTGTTCGTAAGTAAGCTATTTTAGTTTTATACATATATTTACAAAATTCATAGTTGGATGTGAGCAATGCATTTGATAAAAAGATTCTTGGTATCTTCTCATAGACACTTAGCTACCAGATTCTTGAATAAATCCCACACTGTTTATGAAAGCATTGTCCTATGCTGAATATTTAAAAAATAGAAATAGATTTTGGCATTAGATGGTATTCCATGTCTACTTTGAAAAAATAGGAAATTACCGTAAATGTTGGCCATGAATTTTGTCTCACCAATTTACTGATGATCTTTTCTGTATTTAAGTGGACTTTATAGTTTCTCAAACTCTTGAGATGTCCTTGCCAACCATAACAAGCAGGAATAAGGAAGAAATCTATACTCTGAGGAATATAGTTTTAAAGCAGACTCTATATTTTTGGTAACTTTCATCACTATAACATCATGTAATTTAGAATTTAACTTTTAGTTTTATTACTGGATGCAAACAAATATTCTGAAGACCAGAAAAACAAGTATTAACAAAATCTTTGGGCACATCAGGCTCTTCCAATTCCGTAGTATGTTTGATACTGAAATCGGCCAGATAGAAACTTTCTAACATAGTTTTGAGTATTGGAAAGCAGGCCTTTATTACAGCATGCTGGTCTCTCAGGGCACCCTTCCTCCATTTGAGTGCCCTGAGCATGGAGTGAACAGAGTTTTTATCACACACACTGATCACTTATTCATTAGCTATCCCCACTTACTTGACTTTATTTCACATAGTCACACCCCTTACCAGAAGTCCTCATATGATTCTTTGGGGTCTGTCTTCAATGTCCAGTGTCCTTTCTGTGTGGCTGTTCCTTGACCCCTGCTTTTGAGTAAGTGCAATGTTGTTGCTTTGCATGACTTCTACTTTGTCAGACTTGCAGAGCTGAGCTGGCTTCCTGCTTGCATTTTGCATGACTTCTGTTTGCCTAAGTTACATCCTTTATCTATTTCTCTATGGTCATGCTGTTGTATTCTACTGTCCTTGGTAAGAGCAAATGCTGTTCTGTTCTACTGTCCTTTTCATGTTGGCCAGCAAATTTCACAGACTTCCTTCGATCTTCAGTCATTAAAACTTATGTGGTAGAATGACTGCAAGCTGCCTGACCATGGGCTGCACTATGGGCTGCAGGGGAATCTCAGGCCTAGAGTACCTCCTCCCCCTCCTTCTGCACTGACCTTGGTATCTGCAGGGTTGTTCCTCTCGCATGTTCTGTCTCTCTGCTCTTCTCTGGCCACAATTATATCTGCTAAATACCTTTTTTCCCTTCTTTAATACATTACCACAGAGGCGTTACCACCATTGCTGATGAGATTGGCCTTATCCAGTGGTGGGTTCTTCTCAGAGCCATCTGCCATTGGCTCTGCCGATATCAAGGAAGCTTCTAGCAGCTTATCAGAGAAGACATCCCTGCAGACGCCCTGTTACCAAAACCTTTCAGGCAAACCCATACTGATGCACAGCATAAAACCTGTCCCTATCACAAGTCTGATCAAAGCTTCACATCAAAGTAGGAAATCTGGTATGCAATTCCACATACATCAACATATAAACTAGCTGTACAAGAGTGAAACAATAATTCAAGAAGAAATTATTCAGAAGTAAGCATACCATTTTGTATAAAAACCCCATAACTATAGTAGCATGATAGAAGTGCTGCTCAGTTCGGCACAAAAATAACCATTGAAGTGAAAACTTAATTCCTGTTACATTTATATGGATCTGCTGAGTAGTGAGATTAATATACCATATTAATTCTAAAAAAATTATGTCCTTCCCTGGGTAACTATTTACTCATTTTCATCTAAGAATCACTGTAACTAAATACTAAAGGATGGCCAGCCCTAGTCACGTGGCTACTGTGAAAATCCATTCTTAGAGGTCAAGCAACATCAACCTAAACCACATAAAATTCCTCCTGACTTTTCAAGACTCCTCAAACACACTAGATTTTACTGTGACAAGAGGCAGGAAGAGACTCTTTTGTAGATTATAAGAGCCTTCAATGAACTGAAAAGATTAACCAGGACAGTTTCCATCTGTCCTAGGTTACACTGTAAGCTGTGCCCCCGAAAAAAATTTTCTATCACCATCTGTTGAAACCAGGTGTAGCAAGGTTCCCTGCTTCGTCCCTCTGGATTATCTTCTGTTAATGGGCCAGCTGTTGACACCAGGTGGGGCAGAGTTCTTTATCTCTCCCACGACCCATCCTCCCTCCA
>WEIT01020488.1:212994-224682 GCA_013389985.1 Dryoscopus gambensis | reverse complement strand
TCATACTAAGAATTTCCCCACAGACTGTCATTGCTTAAAACTAAAAAATTAAAGAATTATTTTAGCTGGCTTGGTGTACAACCCCCATAATGATGAGTCAGGATCATAGATGGTCTAATATAGTTTAATTGGCTGTTTGATTTCTGTGTCTTAAGGGATACATTCAGTAGTAACTGCTTTTTTCTAAAGATGAGTGAGACAATGTACTTCAGAAACTTAGTCTTTATTATGGTTGAACTCTGGCCATCTAAATTATGAAAATAAATTGCTCTAAGTGAATGCATCTTAAAAAAGATTGAAAGCATATTATAATATGCCATTCTTGTCTATATAAGTCTTGCTAGACTGTCTGAAAGCAAATAAATGTATTGGCAACAATGGAATCCTTGAAAGAGATCTTCTGTATTCTGGTAGTCAGTGTGCTAGACAATGTGGTTGATTCTGCTGGCTGACATTAATCAATAAATTTTGTGTGTATGGTTTGTTTTTTCTCGGATTGTTTTTCAGATTTCCTAGGAATGAAGATAGTTGGTGAGCTTCTACGAAGGGCAGGTGCCTTTTTTATGCGACGTTCCTTCGGTGGGAACAGACTCTACTGGGCAGTGTTTGCTGAATATGTAAAAACGATGTTAAGGGTAAATAACTTGCTGAACTCTCAAAATGTATACTTAAGAAATACTCTGTTGGAACAATTCATGTGAAATATGCAGGATATTTTGGCTGTGTGATTGAAAGTCTTTATGGTGATTTGATTAGATGCTTTTTACCTCAGATTTGCTGTAGGTGAAGACCACATGTGCACTCTATTATTATTATTATTATTATACAGTTCAGTAAGTGATAAATAAATTACTGCTCATCAGTTGCTTTGGATTGTGTGCCCATATGTCATGACAGACAATATTTTCATTAATTAAACTATATGGTGTGGCAAATACAATGGATGAATGTAGGCCTGAAGTTAGATATATGTGTCTTTCATTAAGAAAAACACTTACATTTGAAGTACTTAAAACTATTTGTGGGCAATAAAGAAGAAATGTTTTTTTCTGACCAGCTTTTTGTTTGTTTGTTTTGCTTTTGAAGAGTGGCTATGCCCCAATTGAATTTTTCCTTGAGGGGACTAGAAGCCGCACTGCCAAGACTCTGACTCCAAAATTTGGTATGTTTATTTAAGATTTGGAACTTTTATTACTATTAGTGTTTTCATTAGTGGCTATGTGCTTTGTAAGTTCTTTGGATAGAAAGGGATGTTAAAGTAGAGGGAAATTGGGGAAGTCTGTCAGAGTGCTGGAAAACACTATGGCTGGGTTCCAAGGCCATACAAAGAAAAGCAGTACATTTCACTTGCACTCTACTGCTTTTGCTCCCTTCGCCCCGTTGTGTACTAAATTCAATAACTCTTCACCCTTTTCTTCCTAGGCAATAGGCATCCCCTGGCCAGCAGAGAAATATTATAGGTCTCACTGTAAAAGTAATTGTGAATCTTTAGAAGGAGGATGCTGTGTGAGCACAGAGCAGTCCTGCTGCAAAGAGCACAAATAGCTGTCCAAGAGCACTGCTTCCATTTACCCTCTGTTTTAAGTCTTGGACAATGTCCTTTGCTTGTGCTTGCTTGCACAGTGCAAACGTATTAGCCGTTTCTAAAATGCAAAGATCGCCTTTTCAAAGTTAAATTGCAGTTGCTTTTCCCTCTTTGAAAATGACAGGTGATTCATGCTTTTTTTCCCAACTGACAGGTCTTCTCAGCATTGTGATGGAACCCTTTTTCAAACGTGAAGTCTTTGACACATACCTTGTTCCCATCAGCATCAGCTACGAGAGGATATTAGAAGAATCTCTCTATGCGTATGAACTCCTAGGAGTCCCAAAGCCCAAAGAATCTACATCTGTATGTAAAATCCTTGAGAACAGAAGTGCATGTATACACACCCTGTAGCACCAGAATTTAAGTTTTCCTCTTCCCGCTTTTATAGGGGTTGTTAAAAGCCAGGAGAATCCTCAGTGACAATTTTGGTACCATACATATCTATGTTGGCCAGCCAGTATCCCTTAGAACCTTGGCCTCTGGGAGGATCAATCGGTGCCCATACAATTTGGTTCCCAGGTACTGCATCTTTCCATGATGTATGCACGGGGAAAACATTTGTTTAGTCTACACCTATGTGAACTAACTAAGATCTTCTCTTGTGCTTTGTTTTCATCTTCTCTCACCTCCCTCCATCTGACTGTTCAAACTGCTGACCTCTTTGGTCTGAGCAGAGGCTTACTGTGCTTGTGACTGGGTGTTTCTGAAATGAATTGTTACTTGTGTGGCTTTGCCCTGCATTCAGAAGAGGCCACTTCAAAATTTAATGGTAATGCAGGAACCAGGCAAAGCTCTGTTTTCTGTGAACGTGGTGGTTTTGCTACTTAAAATTTTCACCTTTCTCTCACATCTTGCATTATTCCTGCAAGCTGTTAAGTGATCATGTGTCAGGGAGCTGGAGCTGTGATGGGATTGTGTGGCTTTTGCAATTTGTTATGTAAAACATAATGCTTTTGAATTTTGTTTGAAGATAGCAAGTGTACAGCATCAGTACAATATAGAGGTCTGTGCTTCAGGTACTGGCTTGCAGCTACTGATGTTTTGCTCTATACTTGTTTTACACAGCACATACAATCACCCTGCAGATGTTAGGTGCTGTAAAGTTATGGATCTGGGAGCAGTATGGACGAAATAAAGAGGAGGGTGATTTATATTCCACTTTTTGAGCTCTTTACCTTAAACTGCATTTTTGTTTTCAGGCATCTTCCCCAAAAGCCATCTGAGGATATCCAAGAATTTGTCAGTGACGTAGCTTATAAAATGGAGCTCCTGCAAATAGAAAACATGGTTTTGAGCCCGTGGGTGCTAGTTGCTGCTGTCCTGCTCCAGAATTTGCCAGCCATGGAACTTGAACTTCTAATAGAAAAGACTCTGTGGCTTAAAGGCTTAACACAGACTTTTGGAGGATTCATTGAATGGCCTGGTATGCAGATAAAGTGTTATTTCTGTTCCTCTTGTTGCTTATGAAGGATAAATTATGTTTCTATGGAAGCAATGTATGGTAACAGCTTTACAGAATTCTTAGAGTTATAAATGGATTTTAGGATATGCCAAAAATCATGCTGAAACCTGACAGGTTTTGACTTAACCTGTTGAAGATATTACTTTGAAAAACAGTTAGGTGGAAACTAAGTTGTATCATGAAGTGTGGCATGAGAGGGAAATTATAAGGTACTTTATTAGAGTACTGGGCTTTGTCTAATGTCTGTCTTTCTGAACTCTGTGTAAGCCACAGGCAGTTGCCTGATCTGCCCCAGCTGACTCCGTGTAATGCTACATTTCCTGCTTGGTACTGACTATAGTATGAGTTGTTACTGGTGCAGAGAACTAGCAGAAACAAATGGGTGGGAGGAAATCAAAACTCTCAGTTGTCTGTTTATTTTTAAATTTCACTTTATCTCCAGAAACAATGATGACTTTTGGAGGGAAGGCTTCTTTGGTGGTTTTAGTAATATACACACACACATTCTTTTATAGATAGATAGATAGGTAGATATAATGTATATATTAGCTGCTGAAAGGTTGATTGTGCTTTCGAACTTTCTGTTTTAAACTTCTCCCTGTGAGCCATAGTGACACAGGCAATTAATTTTAGAGCCTCAGGATGGAAGTGGTAAAGCTAGCAAAGAACAGTATTGTGTAATGCAACTACATTTACCTTTCTGCTGTAGGTAGACTTAAACCAAGGATCTTTGCTTTTGTAGTCCTGAGTATAATCAAGGATCCCTCTCACTACTGCAGTAAAGAAATAGGAGCAGGCTACTGGTATAAAAGAACCCTGTCACCTCTGGAAGAAAACCACTTCTTTCAGGGATTGGTACTACAGGGAATGCAGGCAAGATCTGCTTCTGCCAGACTGGTAAAAGCAAGAATTGCATGGCAATATTTAAGCAACATTTAGAATCTTACTACACAGTAAACTGAAAAACATACCACATTCAGGTTTGCTTATTTATTTTGTTTATTTTCTTAGCAAGAGTGAGTAAGCATTTGCTTTAGTAGAGTTGTGATGTAGTCAGGGAATAGCAAATAGGCGTGGTAATGAAATGGAGGAACGACAACAGCTGAGTGGATTTTGTTGGAGTGTGCTGGCTGTGCTCGAGGCATCAGTTGCATAGAAACTGGGTTTGTTGTTTTGTTTGGTTTGTCAATTTGAAAGAAAAAATACATTTAAAAGGCCAATTTGTTGATGCCAGCAACTTCGTGTACCCTCTCCATTCTTTGGTCTCCCAACAGCTGGTTGTTTCTGCCTTTGTCATGCTGGTTGGTTGTTACAGGCAGAACATTTGCTTGGCTGTTAGAAATTTTATATTCAAAACAGGAACTGTAAAATTACTTGCTCAGACTTCTGCTTCCTATTGCACTGAGGAACTTGGGAGCTTTAGCAAAACTGAAACAAAGTAGGCCTAAGGAGGAAGTAAGATGCAAGGAGACTCTATACGATATCTGTGTTAAAGGAAAAGAATATGGTGGGATTTTTCTGTCAGAGGTTATATTGATTTGATATGCTTGTGGTGCTGTGAACATGTAAAGTGTATTTTAGCCTTCAATATGAAGTTTTTATTGCTTGCCTGTCAAACTGGTTCCAGTTTGATGCAGGGAGTGTTTCTCATTGAGTAGGTATGTTATGTAACAACATTTTTGTTAAGAATTTTTATAAATTTAATTTGGGTTGAGGTCTTGCTTGTGTATGAGAGTTGATGAAAAAGTTTATAAAGACCTGTACCTCTGATTCAAAACTTGTAGTGTCAGCAATGCTTAAGCAGAAGTATAGTCTCCCATTTCCTTACTAATGAATGTATCCATCAAACAGATCTATCCTTTTTATATTTGGAGTCTCAGAATACTTCTTCCAGCGACAAAGGAAGTATCTGTAATTGTTAGTAAGTGGAAGAATTTGAAGTGTTTTAATTATAGAAATGTCTGAAATTTGTTCTCTCCATGTCATACTATGCCTAGTTTGCCAATTCCTGGTATGGATTATATTGGAACATCTCTCTAACTGAATGTTTGGTGTGGTGTCTGAAATGCTGGTGCATTTTAGGCTGTTTCAACAGAGTTATGCTCCCTCTTGCAATTTCCTGAGTGTTACATTTTCCTCCTAGATAACCTGTGTGCCAAAAAAGCAGTCCTGTCTGGCCTCACCCTGCACTCCAACATCGCTCGCCTTGCCGATGGGCACGTGCTCCTAAACGACAAGGGAGTGGAAGATGGAGCCGTCGGGGAGATCGTCTTCAGGCGCGCGCTGGCCGTGCTCATGTGCGCCGCGTACAGGAACCAGCTGCTGAACGTCTGCGTGCGCCCGGCCCTGGTGGCAATCGCCTTGCAGATGACACCCAGCTTCAGAAAAGGTACGTTTCCACCAAAGCTGCTGGCTTTGCTCCGTGTCCCATCAGCTGGGAGAGGAGCACGAGGTCCCTGTGACTGCTAGCGGGAGCTGTCTGAGGCTGTTATACTTGGGATAAGGTGGATGTGTTGGGAGGCCGTGGGGATGTTCTGCTTGCCTTTTTTTGTTTGTTTACCCTTTGATCCTTTTGTAGGATTTGATTGTGGGGTTTAATGCCTGTTCTGAGAAGCTACAAGCCCCTACTCTTTCCTTTTCTTAACAGTTGAATCAAGTGCTTTGAGTACTTGCTGTTCTGTTGTGGTTTCTGCCATTGTATGTATGTTTTTAATGTCCAGTCCCTATCTTATTTGAAGTAGGTACTCTCTCAAATAAGAAGTAAATGGCTTTTCACTTGCATTTACAATATTTTTTTCAGAGGAAGTCTATAGCTGCTTCAGCTTCTTGAGAGATGTTTTTTCTGATGAGTTTATCTTCTTTCCTGGCATTTCATTGAAGGTAAAAACATCATGTATACAAAAATACTGATAGTAATGCAGCCAACTAAAATAGCATCTGATTCCAGGGCTCTGCCAAACAAGGGCTTTGTGAAACACCTACAGTGATATCACCTTGATCTGTAAGTGGGAGGGAGAACTGAAAAGGGGGTCATTTAGTTGGTTGCAAAATATTGTCTGAATCCACAAGGTTGCATATGCAATTTTTTCCCCCATTCCAGTAAAAAAGCTAAAAATCCTTTGAAACTGCCCAATTCTGAACTATTAAAATGAACTGTAGCACAAGTTTGGCTTCTTTGCATAAAGCTATCAGCCTTCCAGAACAGATCTGAAAATACACGTTAAAACAGTGTTTTAAATGAAGTGTAAATGCTGTCAGGGATGCAGCCTCTGAAGGTTTTTGAAGTGAGAGTTTTTCTAAAGGCATAATAGTTTCCCTCTTAGAGTCTTATGGAAGCTTTAGTTGCATCCTTTTTTGCTTGAAAACAGTTTCCCCTCATTTTACCTCCTGTCCTATGCAGCCATCAGTCAGACAAAGCCAGCATTGTTCCTGCATACTGCCTTATTCCAGGGCTCAGTGTGCCTGCATGCACCCCTAGCACAGCTGGATACAGGCAAGCTGGGAAAACTGCAGGCACCACTTGGCTCTCTGCAAGACTTGCTCTGTCAGTTTGTACACAAACCTTCTGGGTTGGAGCTGGCTCTGGTCCAGCCTGCTTGAAATGCAGGTGAAAACAAGTTTATCAGTAAAAAAACTGGTTCAACCTCACACCCAATATAAACTGGTATGTGTAGTTATATATTTGGATTAAACTGATTACATGTGATTTTTATCGATGCTAAGGCCAAATATGGGATGGTGATAGTTGTAATCTTTCCTATGTTGAAAAAGAGAGAAGTATAATTTTCACAAGAATATTCAAGACTTGTAAATATATTAAAATTTCATTGATTTTTATATAGAAGAGAACTGGGCCTTTTTTAAAGGCTGATTGGCACTGTTACATTAAGTTTTGTTTGTTAGCAATTGTTGGCCTCTTGCAGCTTTTTTGAAAAAGCAGAAAGTAGCAGGGAGCAGGAAGGTGGCTGGCTATGACTGACTTTGCTGGAGTCAGATGGAAGAGTTTCTGTGATGTTAAGGGATCTTTTACCCACTCACTCACCCCTTTATTCATTCATGTGTCTGTCATGCCCGTGTCCCATCTCCTTGTGTTCTATCCCCCTTTTGCCTGTATTGGCAGTAAAATGGTTTTGTCATTGACATTTCCATAATTTGTAACTTTTTGACCATTTTGTTTTCTCTTTGGTAGAAGGCAGGTCAGTGAACTGTATTATCATTTATTGCAAACAGTGGACATGAGATAAAGGCAAACCCTTACTTCAAAAATAGATAAATAAATAAAAAACACCCACAGAAAAAAACCATAAACTGGACAACCTGACCCTGTTTTGACAAAATCCTGAGGGAGCTCAGGCTGGCTGTTGCAATAGCAGCTGGGCCACTTTCTTTGTGCCAAGGCCTGTTGTGCATTGAGGTACTGCTGTGTTTAAGAACAGGTTCCCACTGCCTTTGTATAAGGGTATTTCTGGGAGATAGCAAAATTTTGGCTTGAGCCTCTTGAGAACTGAGTGCAGAAATGGAAGTGGTGCCCTGTTGTTGGTGGTGGTTTCTGTTGTTGATTTTGTGGGAAACGGTAGCTGCACTTCCTGTAAGTGTTAGAATTTCAGGTATGCATCTCTCTCTCCCAGGATTTTGAGGAAGGATGTTTTCTACTCACAAAATGTGATGCCATTCAAACGAGTCAACAGGAGATTTACCCTACTGACAAAGGAAGTGCTACAGTGTCTTTCTTGTCAGCTATGTTCAGACCTTTTGTGGAAGGTTATCAGGTATGTTGTCCTTCAGAAAATGATCTTTTTTTTTTCCTGTGTTTTATGGGGAAACTAAGAGAGCTGTGATACTTCTGCCATGTAAATAGTGACTGTTTTCATGGCTGGGAAATGCAAGAGTTAAGAAATAGCAGTAATAAATCTTAAACACCACCCTCCCCCCAGGATCTCAATTTTAGCTTTTGGATCAGACTTGTCCGGTTTACTAAGGCAGTAACTACTGTGTAATGTGATGGCTCATTGTGGGCTTTTAAGATTCATAGGGAGTGTGCTGCTACCAGGTTCATTGTTCTTTTTTATGAGGAGCTCTTGCTTAATTCATTTTATGTGGGCTGTCCTGCCAGGTGTGGAAATAAGTTTGCATATCCTATCTGATAGCTTTTATGACAATCATTAATTCCATTCATATCTCTTTAAATTCTCCTGGTTTTTCCAAGGTTTTAGTAAGATTAAACATTTACATTCCTGTAGTAAGCAATGTATACAAACCCAGAAGGCTAAATCTCAGGTAAGGCAGCATAAGATTGGTGAGACTGTAGATGTTTGACATAGGGGAGTCTAGTTTGTGGTCTGATGTGTGAGGTGGGTGGAACTGTACTGATGTGCCCATTTTTTCTCATCTTTAGAACAGACACTGCTTTAAGAAAAAGAAACTGTTGTTGATTGTAAGAGCAAGAACGTAAAATTAAAGTCTAAGGTAGCTATTATAGAAATACTGAGTCTTATTTTAATATTGGGATTCTCTTACCTGTAAAACAGTAATAAAACTTTCAGATGCCCTATGCAACGATACCTTTTGAGTTCCTCTCTGATGCCATAATAATTTTTGCTTTTCAAAGTGGAATAGTATTACTTACTTACAAGGACACATCTGTTTATAACTCATTGTAAGCTGACAATCAAAAAGAAAGGAATGCTCATTTTCTTTAAAATGTTAGTTAATTTTCAGGTACCTCTCAAAGGAAATGAAAGAAGCATTTACTGAGAAGCAGTTTATACCCGGAGTCCGCAACTTTGTTTTTCAACTTCTCGAGAAGGGTGTGTACAGCTGTTATGCAATATCATTTTACAAGAGTAGCCTGTTAACTGAAAATTATAAAAATTTTAATTGTGTTTCTGCTTTCTGCGTAGGGAGTACACAATGTTATGAAGCGCTGTCTTCTGACATGCAGAAAAATGCCTTATCAGCTCTTGTGCAACTAGGTGCAGTGAAGAAGAAGAAAATGTAAGTAACGTTAGATTTCTGGTGTATAGAAATCATTGTGCAGTCTTAGTGGCAATTCTTAATGTCTGAGACCCTAGTATGTAGCAGAACCCCAACTGCCTGAGCACCAGAGGTTGACTGGATTTACTGGAGTTGTGGAGAAGACCTGGTAGTTCCTTTCTGTACATGATGTAGAAGTGGAAGGCACATCCTCATAGTGGAAAGA
Organism: Dryoscopus gambensis; assembly: GCA_013389985.1. Lineage (NCBI taxonomy): Eukaryota > Metazoa > Chordata > Aves > Passeriformes > Malaconotidae > Dryoscopus > Dryoscopus gambensis. Next base: position 215,433 of record WEIT01020488.1, on the reverse strand, counting down.
CTCCTGTGGGACCTAGCAACAAAATTCATTAACTCATTTGTAGGCTGATTCTGACTCCCTTTACTTTTGGCTTTCAGCTTTCCTCCCAAAGCTCTGATTAGCAGAAAGAACAGCACTACTTATTCATAATAGAAATTCTGTGTGCCTACAGTAAGCCTTGTCAGGCTATGTAAGCAATAATCAGGAATACTGCAGGTTTTGGGGGAGTTCAGCACTGAACTCGTCTCAAAGCAATTTAACTGAAAGCTTAATCATTTGAGTCTTTTAACTCATTTTATGGTTTATAGGCCTAAGATTAAAACTTACCTGTTGCTGTATTATGCATTATTCCATTATCCCATGAATTTGCGTTGTGGTTCTTCTTACTGTATTTAAAAGTATGACATGGAAGTTACCAATACAACAAGTCCCTGCAGTGCCTGGAGTGTTTCACAGAACATAGTTGGCAGCTGATGATGTGAGCCATTTCCTTATGCCTCTGTTCATGAAATGAATAGGTTAAGATAGATGTCTATAGCTATATTCCCCTTTCAGGTAAAAGGAATAAATTGAGTGCAATGGAATTTGGGGACTGTAAACAAGAGAAAAGATAAAGAAACCATGATTGTTCTTAAGTAGAAGTCTAATATGTCCTTAAATTTAACATACATGCTGGTAGGATGAAAAATACTATGTAATTATAAAAATGTTTTAATTCAGATTATTTGTGTAGAAATGACTGGAATAAGAAGTATTTGTTAAATAAACTTTTTTTTTGTAATTGTAGGCCCAATGGATTCACTTACAGTGTAAATCAAGAGGCTGTTAGTAAAATCCTGGACATGTTTGGTAAGTGTTCTCTAACTAATTTGAAGAGAGCTTTTCAAGATGTGAATTATTTTGGACAATACACATATGTTAGATGTACTGCTGTTGTGGTGGCTAAGTCCACATTACACCCACCGTGTTACTACGAAGTGGTCTCTCCCCACACCGCTGTGCCAGAAAGTTCTCCCATTACCGAGACCCCACTGGCCCCTGGTCCTCTCTCCCCTCCCACTGGCCCCTGTTCTGTCACTCACCCTTACCTCTACCCCCTGCCCTCAGACCTCTGGCTTCTGATGCTCTGCCCGCCCCTGGGACCCGTTGGGACAAAACCGCGTGCGGGCTTTTCTTGTTCTGGGTTCTTTGCCTCTGCCCCTCTTTCGAGTGCGTTGGTTCTCGGTATCTAATAAACGCCTCGGAAGCCTGTTGGTCTCCAGCCAGCACTCAGACCGTGTGTGTGAGTGGCTGCTCACAACCACCTGCGGGGGTGTGATCGTGTGCACGCGTGGGTGCCGGCAGAGCGCCGCCAAAGCATCCCCACGAGGGACTCTGCGGGAAAAACGCGGCATTGGTCCACCGACGCCCCCACTGCAATATACTGCTTTTTCCCCAGTAGTTCCATAGATTTATCTGTATAAAAATCTTAGTAATATTTTTTTTACAATACTTCTTCTGGTGTCATTAGCTGCAGCTTTCAATCTCCCTTCGTTCTTTCACACACTGTGCAACCCATTGGCCAAGGGCAATAAAGTAAGAAGTAGTTTACTGGTGTGGTGTTTACAGCATGTTGATCAGAAGTGTTTAATACGGGTTTTTTTGTTAGATGCTCGGATACCTGTACAGAAACCTGTGGCTGCACGACTCTAAATGGTCTCTGATGCTGTGAGTGGATGTAAGCTCCTGCTGAGAACATGGACCACTATCCCACCGGAGCAGGGATGGGAGAGGACAAGGTTCCCCTCTTGCCCAGCTAGCCTGCAAGCATGGGAGGCACAGAAGCGTTTCTTCAGCTGGACAGCTCTCCATTGCCACTTAGGAAATGCTGCTGAGGGGCTTAGAGGTGTATGTGCATCCTCACCGTGTTTTGTTTTTTAAAACAAATTAAACATTGTCTCTTTTTTTTAAATAAATATTTAAAGAAATGTGCACAGTAACGGTTACCTAAATACGTTTTTCTAGACTTGTAACAAGGAATGTGATTGGTTTCAAATATTTCATGGATGTGAAAATGCAACAGGGAATTAAAAGACTTGCTATTAAAATTAATATTTAGAAGAAAACGTTGCTGGCTGGCTAAATGCAAGGCAAGGCCCTCATGAACGAAGAGCACAAATCAAACCTTGGGCAATAACCAGAACTGATAAATGTGTTAGTTTTTTGTGTTTTGGTATTTTTTGTTTGGGTTGGTTTTGGTTTTGTTGGGGTTTTCTTTAAGGCAGCTTGGCATTATTTTAATTACTTAATGAATGTTATATTTAAACATTGAATTAAAGCAGCGTCGTTAACGTGTCTATTATCTCTTTCCCCCGTCTCGCCGCTGACTGCGCTCTCCGTTCAGGCGGCAGAGCTCTGCCCTCCTCTCCCAGGGTTTTTATTTTTCCCGGTCCTCCCCGTGCTGCCCCGGTACGAAAGCGA